>PVJA010000732.1:0-10073 GCA_004027025.1 Myocastor coypus
TTAAAAAAAAAAAAAAAAAAAAAAAAGGAAAGAATATATTTCTCTTTGGACTAAGAGGAAGCAGATACATACACAGTCAAAGGTTTTGCAACTGCAGTGTGACACCAGTGAAGTTTGTGATGTTGGAGGCTATGTGCCCTATTTATGCAATTCAGACCAGCCGTGAGCTCACTTGGTAGCTCCGGCTGGTCTTAAGCTCACAATGAGTTTCCTGCCTTGGCCTCCAGAGTGCTGGAGTTCCAGGCATGCCGCACCAGGCCCCTCCTCCCCATTCTTAACATGCTGTCAACTAAGGTAGGTCCTTATCATCATTACTGTGAACACTGCATGCTAACTTCTTTGCTATTAATATTTACCCTCAAAGTATTAGTTTGTTTTTATTGGCTCTTTTAACTTTCACTTTCAACTTTTTCTTATCCTAGTATTTTTTGTAAGTTCATTTCAGCCTTTCTAATGCCAATTAGATAATCTCTCCTTTACTGCAAGAATTTAATGTAGTGATTAATGTACTTTAATTTTTTCTTCCTCTTTACCTTAAGATTAGTTTTTCAATGCCTTTTCCTCTTGCTCTTATTTTCTTGTTGATTGAATCAAGTCAATATTCATTCCATTTCCTATGTAAATTTAATAATGCACCATATTTTTCCAATCCACATTAAGTTTCCGTCTCTCTGAACCATGATGCACGCATACGCATATTTCTTTATGGCATGTGAAGATAGTATGCTATTATTTCCATTTATCAGACACAATTTCCCTCAATAAAATAGTGTTCCTCCTCCTAATGAAATAAGATACTTCAAGTACTGTAACTTTTCTCTCTCTTTTTTTCTTCTTTCCATTTGTCAATATTTGAAGTTTCCCTTTAGTATATTCCTATTGTTTTGTGAACTTTTGACTCCTCTTTCACATTTTTGGTGACTCTATTATTGATATTTAAAAACATATCATTATAAGTAACACAATACATAATGTATATTTATGTGAATGTATTATATATAAATTAAAATATATACTATGTGTATGCATATGAGTATCACTGATTACAATTTTGTCATTTCCTAGTTGTGAGCTCAGATTCATCTTTTCAACTGTGGCAAAGGTTCTTTGCTTGGCCAGACTTTAGTCTGCTGAACATTCTTGTAGGTGCATTTGTGGTTTTTTGGGGGGGTGGGTGGGGAAGGGTACGCAGGGTGTTCAGGGTCTCACTGCTAGACTGGACTTGTAGTAATCTGCCTGTTTACATCTGCCAAGAGCCGAGATTGCAGACCCACAACACCATATCCAGTCTCAATTGCCCTCTCAGTTGGTCCTGGGGTGTGGCCTGTTCCTGCCTGCAGGCACTTTAACCGACTGAGCAGGGCTTTCGCTGGCCCTGTATTTGTGTTCCCGCATGCTTCTTGTTTTATTGAAAAGCCTTGTTAATCTCAGTGTATCCAGCTCCCCATACTTGGCATGTGTCAACTTGAACATCTCACTTGTTCGTCATCCTCCACTCCCAACCAGGTGATGTCTAATCACCTTCACCTGTGGCCCACACAGAATCCTGTTGTGCTGCCTTGGCCCAAATCCCCCTTACCTAGGACGTTTCCCCTTGGTGATTTTCCATTCATTGGCACTGAACCACTCCTTTGTTATAAAATCCTTGCTTACCCATCCTGTATTTGGTGTTGAGCCTAATGTCTCTCTACTGAAAAATCCCACTACAGTAGTCTCTCTACCTATTGTGATGGCCCTGGTTAAAGAATACCTTATGGTAGATCCTTGAATTAATCCTTGTATAACTTTTGATATTTGAAACTCACTCCTTCCCTTCACCAGAGCTGGGGATGAAGCCTAGGACATTATACATGCTAAGCTAGTGGTCCACCAATGAACTACATCTCTGGTGCTAAAGCAATAAAATTGAGTCATTAATATCAGTCTTTACTCTGGAAGTGACTACTTGGTTTTGCTACCAGAATGCCTTACATACATATTTTCTGTACCTTCATTTGATAACATTAAACTCTGTGCATGATTTTCATGAGGTTATGATTATTAAGGCCTAGAGTTCTGTTATGAAGCCAGAAATAAATGATAAAAGATCAGTTACTGATAATAAGCATGGCACACATGAAGTGGAATTCCTAAATACTACACAGAATATGTATGTTCTAAAGTGAAATAAAAGTGTACATTAATCTTAAAAACTGTTGTATAATTCCAAAACAAAGAGAAAAACTTCGGTAAGTTAAGAAGTTCCTGGCTTCTCTAAAATATTATTAGCAAAAAAGGAAGAAATTTTTATTCTGTAGTAAAAGCAAATTTTGTTTATATGCATATGGTAACAGTAGTTCAAAGACTACATTAGAATTTTCTCCTCTTTTAGAAAGTACATAGCTTGGATAGGAATAACGTAAAGACCCAGAGATGGAGGGAAGGAGAGGTGCAGAGGAGGCCACAGGAAGAGTCTGGCCATGTTCATTACAAGTTACCCACTTCCTAAGAGGAATGTGAATACATACCTCAAACATGTACAGATTAAAAAAAAAATTAGAACAAAGTAAGCAGAGAGAACCTTGACTGTTTTATTCATTCTTTATGACCTTTAAACAACCTTTTGATGGAACTATAGCCAAAGAATATTCTGAAGGTTAAAGAGAAATTGCTTGAGGGGTTCTTCAGGTATGTTTCTCCCAGGGCTTCCTGTCACTGCATTCTCATGTCTTAACATAGCTGTACAGCCTGGGACACACACTCTGAATCCAGGTTTATTTTTTTAGCTGCAAGTATTTATTTAACAAATTTCCCCTGCAGTCTTTTGGTGTCAGACATAGTGTGACAGTAGTTAAGGATCTGTCACCATTACTGTTAAAAACCTTATTGTTTAGGCTTTGCTTCCTTGACTGTTTCAAGTTACATTGAGCAGAAAAGCTGAAACTTGCCAAAGAAGTTGTCAGCTTAGATATGACTTTGATTTTGAAAAACTGTTGAAAATAGGAAATCCATTTATAGTGACAGGACAAGAAAAGAGAGAGAGAGAAGCAGAACTTGGCATCAGATGTCTTTCTTTGCTGAAATATAGTAGTCGGTGAAGTTTTCCAAACAATTGCAGTATAGATTAGTACATTTTGACACTTCAAAAATAAGCATGCTTTAAAACAGGGTGGATAATTAACTGGAAAGATATATGTCTGCATGAATAGTAGAAATGTTTTCTGGCTTCAGTTTACTCAGGGTATCCAACATGTCACCAAGGAGGGACTGAAATGACAAGCTTGTATTTATGCAGAATATAAAATCAGGAATGTTTCCAGTAGCATCTATTTGGAAAAGAACATTTGCAAAAGAATATGTATTTTCAACTCTGAGATGCATTCAGGGAATTAGGTGAACACTAGAGTTTTTTTTTTTTTTTTTTTTTGTATAATACTTAGAATTAGAACACAGTAAAGCTTACTAGGTTAATCAGTAATTAGACGCTCTGGAAAAAGACTTTTCTGAGTTGTAAAATCTAATAGAATCATTCATTGTGTATCTGAGAGATATAAAGAGATGGAAAAAAATGGAAGAAAAGTTAGAAACTCTTAACATTTATCTAAGAGTTCTAGAAAAGAATAGACACAAGAGGGGAAGGGGAAGCTTTGGAGAGATTATAGCTATTTTTTTTTTTTTTCAGCACTGAAGACAGATAAATGAACCTTCAAATTTAACAAGGAACACTGAATTACAAGCAGAATTTGAAAAACAAATCCACACTTACAAAACTGGGAGGAGAAACTTACTCTTTCTAGGTAATTTCGTTGGTGATAGAATTCTCACAGTTAAGAAGAATAAAGATGAGTGTATATATTCCTAAGGAGAATCCAACCACCTGGAAATCTATTTGCGCTACAATGATGGTCAAGAACAATAGATAAATTCAGATTTATAAAGACCTTATGATTTCTAGATTTTTATCATTTATTTTTTTCAGCTGAAAGATAATTCAATAAGAATTATTTGAGTAAGAGACACATTAAATTGGAAAGGAAAGAATGAGAGGCAGACACAAGAGGGGAACATGGGCAAATGCCGGCTGGTTTGGAGGGCATGCCCTCTGAGTCTGGAGTTGAAGCTAGGCTAACGGAATGCTGCTCGGCATAATAACACGTTGGATTAAAATTTAGTTTACTAAATCAACGTGCTAAAAGTTAAGTGCAACCGTGGACGGAATAGAATAGAATTAGCAAATGTTGCCAATCCAGCCAGTGGTTCTCAACCTTTCTAATGCGGTGGCCCTGCAATATAGATCCTCATGTTGCGGTGACCCCAAACCAAAAAAATAATTTTGGTGGCTACTTCAAAACTGTAATTTTGCTACAGTTATGATTCGGAATGGCTTTAGCTGACCCCTGTGTTTTGGTCAGTCGACCCCCGGCAGGGTCGCGACCCACAGGTTGAGAACTGCTGCTCTAAACTGTATTATGGGCTTCAGGTTTCTGATCAATGTTTTGGTCTCCATCAGAGCTCCTGTCTTAGTTACTCTTCCCTCGGTCCTGGGGAAAACACTCGACACTCAAAATGAGGGAAAGAAAGGTTTATTTAGCTCACAGTTACTGGAGGTTTCATAGTTTAAAATAGCCTGAATTACATAGCAAGACGTCAGAGCCTCACTTGCTCTGGAGGGACGTCAGTGCCTCTGTCTTCTCCAAACTTCTCCTCTCTGCCTGAGGCAGCCTCAATCACAGACACTGCCATCCCACTCTGCAGGGTCTGGAGGAGAGGCTGGGGTGCCATCGCATCCAGGATGGCCCTCTCCACAACTTCCCGAGACTGGGATGGAGGCGGAGGGCCGAGGCCAGTTTAACTCTCACCCTCGGGCCCCGCCCTTCAAGCCACTGCTGCTCCTGGAGCTGCCTCTGCCCCAGGACTTACAAGGGGCTTTGAGGGAACAACTAGACACAAACTTCAACAGTTCCGCAGGGTACGTAGGAAAAGGCCCTCATGGAGGCAGCAGCTCACATAGTGAATGCTGTTTTCCAGAGGGCAGCCATTCATGTTCATTCTAAAAATAGCCTTACTCTTTTGATACCATTAAACCCATTCTAAAGCTGTGACTATGTAAAAAAAACTAAATGAGGAAACCATGTTTAAACACTGCTATATCTGGTTCTACCTCCTTCATTCTCCTGACATCTATCTGTCTGTCTGTCTGTCTATTTATCTATCTATCTATCTATCTATCTATCTATCTATCTATCATCTATCAATCTATCATCTACCTACATACCTACCTGTCTAGTACTCAGATGAACAAACCTATTACCTCTACTGACCTCATAGTGTTAAAGAAAAAAAACATTAATATACAAAATAACTGATGGCTTTATGGATTTTTCACTGTGTATCACATGGAATGAAATGAGTGTAAAATGTGGTTTCTAATTTTTAATTCTTTCAAGAACATTTGTGGACTTTTCAGAGGCATCTTATTCTGCTATTTGAGATATGCATTAGTTTATCTGTTGCTGGGAAGGGGCCAAAGTGAATGAGATTTTAAAAAAGAATCAAAATAAATCAAATTATAATCAGTCAACACTTTGTTAAAGTCTAGAGGCAAAGTTGCCTCTTTTGTTGGGTTAGGAGCTAATGACATTATGATGGCCTCTCGCTTTATGAGTGCCACCAGTTACAGGGTACTCTTTCCCTGGCTATCCTCGCCTCTGCGACCTAACACCCAATCAGAAGAAATAGCCTGGCCATATTAATAAGCCTTGAGCTTCTACTGAGAGACTGCAAAATTCAGGGGAAACTTTGTCCCTATGAGTTCTATGGTACCCAAGAGGAAAGTCCCAAGGCCTCCTGGACGTGTGAGGTTGCCAGAACACCGGCGCTCAGACCAGCTTCTCTCCCAGCCACCTCAGGCCCTTCAAGCAACTTCCTGCTCAGAATTTGGCTTCTCTAGTTGATTTCACTACAGGGAAGAATGTATTAAGCAATGTTCTGGCTGTTACGTTAGTCTCTTATGAATTGAAATTATGTTCTTTTGTTTTTGAGAAACTAATCTCAGCCCAGGATATTCACAGAATCCAATTTCTGAGGCTTTCAAGTAAAGAACACTTTCTTGGGGGCCTCCTGGTAGCCTTCCATCATGGCTCTCAGAGTGGTGCCCCTCCAAGCTGCACAGCTCCTTGGGCTCATCTGGGCTTTATTATCATCATTTTGTTTCTTTTGTGTGTGTGCTCATATTTCTAAGGTATTAGGAATGTTATTTTTAACTTTACTTTTTTGATTTTTGTTGGCATTTTCAGAAGCAAGATTTATGGATAAGTTAAAAAGAGTATGATATATGCTGAGAAGAAAAGAAAGCTTACCCAGCTAGTCTCAGACAAAGCAAAATCCATTTAACCTATAAAGCATGGACTTAAATTCCGTAGTTCAGATGTGTATGCTGGTGCACATTTCTAGTGCATGTGTGATGTTTGTATATTCCTTTTGATCTCAGAATGCTAGAGGTTGTATATTTACCTTTATGATCTGAGCTGACCTTACCCTGCTAGGGATTCTGAGGTTAAAAAAAAAAGCCTGATTAGAGTGAAGAGAAGGACCTGGGAGGATGCCCACGTCTGGTCCCAAACAAGTGAAGGCATGAAGGGAAAACGGTGATTTTGTTTATGTGGGGTAGGATGCAGATTGCTTCTAAACAAGTCTGGGGGTGGCAGGTGTGGGTGGGTATCTGGTGTGAGTGTCTGAGGAGTTCTACTCATACATGTCTGCCCAGAAGTACCTTGGCCTACTGTTGTTAGAAGTAGCATTAAGTAAGCTGTTCTCACTCCCTTCTTTTAAAGGCCCGTATGCCAATGGTATTGCCTAGATGTATGTTTAGTCCGTTTTCCACGGCTGTTACTGACTACCTGATTTTAGGTAATTTACAATTAATAGAAGTTTGTTCAGCTCACAATTCTGGAAGCCAGGAAGTCCAAGAGAATGGCACCAGCACCCAGCGCATCTAGTGAAGCCTCTTGTGCAGCTGTGTAACCTGGAGGAAGTCTTCAGAGAGCAAACATGCCAGCTCAGCTCACCTTCTTCTCCTTATAAAGATTTATTTATTTATTTAGCACAGGGTCTCACTACACAGATTAGACTTGTAGTCATCCTCCTGGTTTCAGCCTTCCTAGCTTGGGGATCACAGGCATGCACCACCACGCCCAGTCTCATTCTCTGTCTCAGTGTGCCCTAGGAATGGGGCTGGCATGGCACACTGAGGATCGAACCGCAGGCCCTACAACTGCCTTAGGAGATGCTTTAATCTGCTGAGCTATCTAGCTGGCCCCTCTTCTAAATATATTAATGCCATCTTAGAAGTCACTCTTTCATGATACAACTGCCCCTTGGAGGCCTCACCTCTAAATACCATTACCACATGAACCTGGGGATTAAGTTTCCAACACATAAACACTGGGGATCACATTCAGAGCTTGGCATCTGTAACTCCTTGTCACATGTGGAAGCTCTCAGGTTTTCAGCATTCACTGCTGCACCAGTAGTAGCCCGCTGAGAAGCAAGAGCTTCTGAGAGGGTCTGAGGGCAGAGACTAAGTTCTGGTGAGTACAAAGGATGCAGGTAGCAAGCAATGAGCCTGACATTGAATATCAGTCAACCCTGGGTGGCTTGTTGGAAGTTTTAGGGGAAGAGTGTCTTGTAGTGTAGGCACATGGGACTGGGGATTTGTGCTACAGAACTGTGCTGTTTCCCTTTTGCTAGGGACACTCCAGCCTCACTTCTGAAATCAGAGATGCCCTCTTTCGTGGAGGGGTAGATGCATACCCTCCAAAATTGTGCCCAGCACAGCTACTTAACGTTTTTAGTGCCCTTTCTGAAACTGAAATCTGATCATGTTACTGGTTTACAACCCTACATTCCAGAACAAAACCACCCTACTGTGGCCCGGCAGACAAGTGTGGCTCGTTTGTCCCCTTCTAGTCCTCTGTCCAGCCTCATCTATCATTGGTAGCAATTCCTTCATTAAAGTATCTGTGTTCTCTGTGCTTTTTTCTCTGTGTAGAAAGCTGTTTTGACTGCCTAAGAAGATCCCTATACATCGCACACAACCTAGGCAGGGGTCATCTGAAGGTGTCTCCAAGGTGTTAGTTATTCCCATGCTTGTTCAGTGCCAGTGGCTCTCTTGTCAATTATGATGCTTCCTATATTTTGCCACTGTCACTTTGAATTCTTTTCCCACAGGCTTCAGGACCCACACAATTTGGATCTAAACCAGGACATAAAAACCAGGTCTGGTGTTGAATTAATCACAGTACTGCAGGCCTACAATGTAGATGGCATGTGCAGCCTTGAGATAGACCCTAAGCTAAAGTCAGAGCCTGCAATCCTGTAGAGCTGCGCAAAGCAAACAAACAAATAAAAAGAAAACATGTGCTCCTCTAACTGAGGAGAGATGCAGAGTACTGAGTCCTAAGTGCAAGCATTGAGTAATAAATGCAAGCACTAAGTTAATTGTCCAGTTCCTTCCATAAAGCACAGAGCACAGAACACTGGAAGGTCTCAAAAATAGCTTTCAGACTAGAAGAATATTATCCTACATTCTGAAACCCGATGCAGAAATATCAGACTTCGAGAGCCACGCTGTAAAAATACAACCATAATGAGGCCTCCAGCTCATATGTGTTTGTACCGAGGCCACATCTCAGCATGGGCTGTCTCCATGTCCTGTGTCACTGGTCACATGTTTTGGGCAGTGACTATGCTAGATAGCAGGGACAGAGCAGTAGTTAAAGAACAGTGACAAGAAGAAAAGAATACTTTGGGGCCAGTGGCTGAACAATGGTGATTCCCAAGTGCTGACCATATTTTCTGTCGTATAAAACCTCAATAATGCTACATCACAGTGCCCGCCTCATCAGCCTTACAGAAGACTGAGGGTGAAGGTCACATGGGCATCAGCACATAAATGTAAGTGTGGAGGTCGCCGTGCCTGTAAAGCTGCAGCATCATAAGTGCTTCCTCCCAGGGTTCGGTGTTGTTAACATAGAAATAGCGTTGTGAAGTCCGGAGTGCACCCACATTCTCATTTAGGAAGCATTGAAACCACCCCGATACCCTTCATTTCACAGCAAAATTTCCTGAACTCATTATGTGAAAAGAAGCATGTTGTCCGTACATTCTGCTCCGTGTAGCTCATTTGCCCTGAGTGCAGTAGATGGGAAAGCTATATGTTTGTAGGAAAAAGAAATTCATTAGCCGTCCCCTGATGGTGCATTTCACAGGCAGGGAGTCTCATGTAAATCACTGGTGTGGCTCTGCTGACTTCCGAGTCAAACTGGGGCTGTGTATCCCTGCATGCAGCAAATCAAATTTTGATGAGCTTGGGAAAGTAATTGGGCTCTGAATGTAACTTGTTATTCAGAGAGCTCTAAGTATCTGGAAATGAAACCAAAGGATGTAAAATCCAATTAATGCTTTGGGGGCAACCAGGACCATAGCGAGATGTAATAGACAGGGACTTAAACATAACCTCTAATTTTTCAAATTAAAACCAGAGCCTTTCGGGATTTGAGCAGCATCCAAGGAGGAAGAGGCAAGTGGCTTGCTGTGGATGAGGCGAGGGCTTCTCCTCCCTTCCTATGTCTCTGCCTTCCTCATTCCCTGTCAGTATGCCAGCACCCAGGCGTCCCATCACTGTTTCTTTTCTGCAGGTTTGGCCATTTTTATAATTTTTGTCATCTTTACAGAGAAGACGTGTCAGCACGAACCTATTCACTATTGTGTCACACATGATAGTGACTATTTTCCACTATGCAGAAGGGAAACATGATATTCTATGTGCGTGTGGGTTTGGGGGAGAATACTTTTTGATACTGTCTTAGTTACTTTTTGCTCATTGCCGGGACAAATACCCAACACTCAAAATGAAGGAAGGAAAGGTTTATTTAGCTCACAGTTTGTGGAGGTTTCAGTCCATATTCGGCTGGCCCAAGGCTGAGTGGAGCACGGCGGAGAGCATCCAGTTCATGGCGGCAGAACAGCAGCAAAATGGTGGCAGAGGCAGCCAACCAAACACGGCAGCAGAGCAGCAGCACCAGCTCGAGCTA
>PVJA010000732.1:10173-36768 GCA_004027025.1 Myocastor coypus
TTTATATTACATTCAGGCTCTCCACCTTAGCTCCCGCCCTAGGCTACACCCATAATCCCAGAAGTACTTCCACCCATAATCCCATCAGTACTAAAACCTATAATCCCAGGGATCATGGATCAAGTCTCAAACTCTAGAAGTCCCCGCCCAATGACTCCATGAGGCTTTGGGGGGACAACTAGACATAAACCATAACAGATACAGAAGTTGATGGATGTGACATGAAAAGAAGAAGAAGAAGGAGAAGGAGGAGGAGGAGGAGGAGGAAGAGGAGGAGGAGAAGAAGAAAAAGAAGAAGAAGGAAGAAGAAGAAGAAGAAGAAGAAGAAGAAGAAGAAGAAGAAGAAGAAGAAGAAGAAGAAGAAGAAGAAGAAGAAGAAGAAGAAGAAGACAGTTAAAGGAAGCTGAGACCAGAAGAACAATTCTGGTTGGAAGTCAGCTGCCCAGAGGGGAAAACATGTATTGGGTAAATATGTATCTGATTGATTAATTGAAAGTGATAGCAGAGGAAGCAGGACAATCATCGGTCACTTTTTAGCAAGGTTTCAGGGCCTTTGAACTTTGCTGGAGTTCGGGATTGTTGGGTGCAGAATTCAGTGGTGTATTTAATCAAGCGAAAGGACAGCAGCTTGTCATTCTGCTGGTGTGGATGGGACGCTGTTCCAGTCATGCATTCTTAAAATGTCTCCTTGTGCTCTTGGAAACAAGTGCGTGTGTTTTCAGAGTGTGTGTCATATCCTGTGGCCGAGGAGAACATGGGAAGCTGGTGTTTAGACCAGCGAGAATCCGAAGATGGAACGTGTCTGCAAAAAGCAGGCATGTTATGCGTGCCTTCGTGCCTTCCAGTTGAAGAAAGCAGACCGTTTCCACGTCTGTTTGTGGCTTGCAATCCTAGGCTGAGCAGGACCAAGGGTGAGGCCAGCCAGGGTGGTTTCTGCCCTCTTCCCAGCCCTGCAGACCCCTGCTCTCCTCTCCTCTCCCCTTGTGCCTGAGGAACAAAATCGTGCTGCACCTCTGCGTGTGGGGCCTGGAGCCTTCATTTCAGAGCATGTTTATTTTAATCTCCGCCTTGGTGCAGAACAGAGATTGAAAAGCTCCAGCCTCAGGTGCTCTTGATCTCTCGTTCCTCATGAATTCGGCATTCACCACTTCAGTGTAATATATTTATAATCAGGGCCAAGGCGGCATGACCTTGTTTTATTCTAAGCAGATCACAGGCAGCTAGACATGGGAGCTTCCGGCTTGAAATCAGATGCAAAGGCGCGTGTAGCCATGAAGGACTCCGTTATAATTCACTTGATCTCTTTAGGTTTGATATGTTTCTTTCTTTGCTATTCATATAAAAAGAAAAACAGAACAGAGGTGGCAAGCGGAGGGCATATGGCAGGGGCTCCCCATCAAACTGAACTGCGTGGAATCCAAGGTTGCTCATCAGAGGGGCTCTGGGTGTGGGGCAAGGAAAGAAACAGCAAGTCTGAGGCCTAGATCTTCCATCCCGGGGTCATTAATCCCTAAGCCACATTATCTCCTTTTCTGGAAACATTAATCATGAAAATAAAAATAATAATAAAAAGCCCAACTATAAGCAAAAAAAAAAAAAAAAAAGCAAAACTAGGGATTCAGTTGGAATTTATTACTTCTTTGCGCAGTGCTGCTTAACAAGTACTCACTGGACGCCGTCTAAGAGGGTCTGTTTCTCCCCGCAGGTCTTAGGGGCGAGCCCTGTGTCTAAATACCCTTTCAGAGTGACAGCTCGCTCGTCTCTTTCAGCCCCTTCTTCAGCCCTGTTGCCATTGCTCTGTGCATACCGCTCCTAGGAGATGAAGAGGCGCCCTTCTCAGTACAGGTGTTCGGTCAAAGGGCGGCTGGGTGAAGGCCCACTGCTCATTTCACTGAATGCAGCAGGCAGGAGTCGCAGGGGCTCTGCTGCCTGAGCAGCTGGTTATTTGCCCGCCTGCAGCGGGCGACGCTACTCGCCCACTTCCACCGCCCCCCTCCCCTCCACTTCCCCTTGTTACGAGGTATTCTGCCTTGGAGATGAAACAAGTGAGGGCTAAACTAATTAACTAACCAGCAGTGATCTACAGCTTCAGCACCTTGCATTCCTGAAGATTTATCCTATTTCGAATTCATTGCCATTTCCCTCCAGGGAAATAAAGATTGCTGCCTATTAAAGATGGGGACAGAAAAAGGCACCTTCACTGGAGACAGCCTGTACAAGAAAATAATACTGTAATCATTCCCTCCAATCAGCTGAAAAGGATTAAATCTTCTGCTTCTAAAGTAATGTTCCAATTGAGCCTTGGGGAAGAATAATTCATGATTAGGGAGAAGGCTGGTCTAGCAAATGTGAACATTATGTCCATTACTTAAACACACTTCCTGGGCTGACTGCTAATGTACCCAAGGGACTCACAACCCAGCAACTGATAGGCGCAGTGAAATAGGCAGACAAGGACAAGAAGTATTATCATCTGCATTCAACAGCACTACATAGACTTTACCACTGCTAAATCACTGCCTTTGGTAAATAGCCCAGATAACTCATTTTAATAGAAGAATTCTTCTCTTCTTTATGTGTATTAAACAACAGACTCTTATGAGCGGTGGCAGTGTATTGATTCCTGGGAAAGGCCGTGTGAATACCAATTCTGTAATTTATGCTGTTTTGTGGCTCTGGCTGTATTTGTTATGCATAGTGTATTAAACATTCAATAGCTCAATTTAATCTTTGCAGCCAAATTGCACAGCACATCATGCCAGATAGTGGTTGTTTCATATACACAGCCCATCTGCTTCCTGTTCTATAATTCATTCAGCAGGCAAAGTTTCTGGCAGCCTCAGGCTACCAAAATATATATATCCTTAGGGTACCAGAAGGGCTTGGCACTCACTTAGTTTTCTGGGTTTCTAGTGCTGTGTGTGCATGATCAGGGTGCAGGGTTGTGTGTTTCTAGTTTTATGTGAATTAAAGATGGAAATCGTCTGCTAAGCTCTGTGTCCTCATCTGGACGACTTCTCATAAACTTATGGGGTTTTCTGAAACCAAAAGAGGGCCAGAGAGTGAGTGAGAAAGAATGAGACGGAGAGAGGAAGGGAGAGCAGAGGGGGGGGGAAGATAGAGAGAGAGAGAGAGAGGAGAGAGGAGAGAGAGGAGAAGAGAAAGAGAAAGAGAGAGAGAGAGAGAGAGACAGAGAGACAGAGAGAGAGACAGAGAGAGAGACAGAGAGAGAGAATGTTCATTTTCTCTTGGGAAATTATCCACAGCAATAAAATGTGTTCTCTTGACCATCCCTATCTAAATAGATTGATTCATATCTTGTAAGGGAAAATAAGTAAAACAAACCAGAAAGTACTCTAAACCCTTGGCTCCTTTCTCTAGCTGGGCCTCTAGGGATTAGCTCTCTTATGGTAAATGCTGATTTCCCCCACTATTCCCTCCCTTTTGGAGTCCTGCCCCACCTCTAAATGTCCATGGTGACTTTGTCTGTTCTCATCTCCACTGTCTGTTTACTTTTGAAGAAGCCAGTGCCTAAACATTGCCTAGAGGAAAAATACATTTGCCGCTTATTGAAATATTTTGCAACTCTCAGGGCATTTGCTTGATTTTCAGTGCATTTTACAGCCTCTATACTACTCCTAAGGGATGTAGACCACCCTGTACTTAAACAACTATTTCATACCTTTTAGGGAAAAGTGACCAAGACCTGTCTTATGGGCTGGAATTACAGCCTCTCAGGAATAAGTAGATCATTCCAATGACCTCATTTATGGGTGGTAACAGCCAGCATTTGTGTGATGTCTTAGAGGAAGAGCAAACATATTATGCTCAACAGAGCCCAGCCAGGTTTCCCTGGCCACCATGGGCAGCTGAAAGGCCCAAGGCTGCATCAGAGGTGGGCAGCCCAGAGGAGCTCTGGAAAGCTATCACCATGCAGAGGAGCTCCGGAAAGCTATCACCATGCATAGTGTAGGGCTGCTGTGGCCAAATCTGCAGATTTATCAAAACAACCTGAGTATACATTTTTTTAAAATAAAAGGGAAATTGGTTTCTTTTTCAATGTTGGCATTACTTGATATTGTACATTTTTTAAACCCTGCATGGGCCAAACAGAATATTTCTCTGGGTCTGAAGCAGCACATGTTTTGTTCATTCTTTCCAAACACACAGTTCGACAATTCCTTGGTGTTACAGACAGATTGATTTAATACCGTAATCTGAATGCTCAGACCTGAGGAACAGTCAACATTTCCAGCTTGAAATGGTGCTCTGTTAGGATAGAATCTATGAAAGAGCTGCCGTGGCCCCCAGGCTCCCGTAAACTCCATCCTTCTCAGAAATCTGAAAAGATGATGACGCAATGCTCATGATTATGGCACTTTCTATGGCAAAAAGATTATGAAAGTGGGCCAATTTAATCAGTTGAGCCCTTTAAAAACAAAGAATTTTCTGTGATTGGTAGAAAAGGAGGTCAAAGAGATTTTAAATATGAGAAGCATTTAATGTCGTGTTTGTTGGCTTTGAGGACGGGCAGAGCCACGTCTGAGGACACGAAAACCATAATGAGCTGAAAGCAGCTACTGGCCAAGAGCCAGGAAATGGAGACCTCAGGTCTATAGCCATGAGGAACTCAATCCTGCCAACATAATAAGCTTGGATGTGAATTCTTTGCCAGAACCTTAAGGCCAATGCCTTGATTTTGTGAGACTGCACAGAAAACTCAGCTGAACCAAGAGGGATTTCTGACCTACAGTACTATGCGCTAAGAAGCGAACGCTGCTGTGATCCACTTGTGATTTGCTATGCAGCAGAAGCAGACCTGTGCAGGCTGAAATCTCCTCTCTCACCAGCCTTCAGCTCTGACACAGCTCTTGGCTTCTCCTGCTGTTTTTCTCATCATGGGGTCCCTTCTCCCCAAGAGCCAGCTGTTCCCTGTTTTACTGAGTCACAACACAGGAGTAGAGTGGGAGAGGGACGTGTGAGGAACAGCACGGGTCTTGCCTGGCAGGTGGCTTCTTCTCTATCGGTCTACAGAGGGCTCAGGCTGGTAATTTGTGTGTAGCTATAAGGGGTTTTGGAAGCTTTTTGGCCCCCTTCTCTCCTGTATCTCCCTAGCTTGACCTGATGATTCTTTATTCTGAGACACTGATTTAAAAACAACATATGTAAAATTTCACTTTCCTGTATGATGTATTTATCCCATGAGAACTCCCTGCCCCACCTCTCTTGATGTGATGGGTGCTGGTATTACAGGTAGATCCTATCCATCAGTGCACTTCTGGTTTTGCCAAAACCCAGCCAACTCTTCCTTCCCTTACTTGTTTATTTTTTGGGCTGCACTTAGGCTGTCAGCCTACATTTGGCTTTGTCTGTCCTCTGTTTCTTTTCATTCTGTTATCTTCTCTTGAACCCTTCTTCCTCTCCTTTACAAAAGCTTTGTTGTCACTTTCCTTTCTGTTATGCTTTATGTCTAGTTGTCCCCCCAAAGCCTCATGGGGTCATTGGGTGGGGACTTCTAGAGTTGGAGACTTGATCCATGATCCCTGGGATTATGGGTTTTAGTACTGATGGGATTATGGGTGGAAGTACTTCTGGGATTATGGGTGTAGCCTAAGGTGGGGCTAAAGCGGAGAGCCTGAACGTAATATAAAGAGAGACAGAGAGACGGACTGGAGCTCTAGCTGTTGCTGCTGCTCTGCTGCCCTGATTGACTGGCTGCCTCTGCCACCATTTTGCTGCTGTTCTGCCGCCATGAACTGGATGCTCTCCGCCCTGCTCCACTCAGCCTTGGGCCAGCTGAATATGGACTGAAACCTCTATGAACTGTGAGCTAAATAAACCTTTTCTTCCTTCATTTTGAGTGTTGGGTATTTGTCCCAGCAACGAGTGAAAAGTAACTAAGACACTTTCCTTTTCCCATACTTTTTCCTTCCCCCTCCCCTGTCCCTTGTTCTCCTTTGAAATTTGGCATTTTCTTCTCATCTCATATCTAGTACATATTCTGATCCTTACTTAGACTTTGGTGTCTCATATCAGAGGAATACTGTGCTTGGTTTATTTCACTTAAGAGTATGGTCTCCAGAATTGTGTTCGCAGCTGCCGCCGAGCTGCCGTCGCTCTCTAACGCCAGCGCCCACCTCTCGCTCACCGAGCTCCTGCCAAAGGACAAGAGGGGCTCGTTCGTACTAAGCAGACTGCCTGTAAATCCACCGGTGTTAAAGCACCCAGGAAACAACTGGCTACAAAAGCTGCTCGTAAGAGTGCGCCCTCTACTGGAGGGGTGAAGAAACCTCATCGTTACAGGCCTGGAACCGTTGCACTCTGTGAAATTAGACGTTATCAGAAGTCCACTGAACTTCTGATTCGCAAACTTCCTTTCCAGCGTCTGGTTAGAGAAATTGCTCAGGACTTCAAAACAGATCTGCACTTCCAGAGCGCAGCTATCGGTGCTTTGCAGGAGGCAAGCGAGGCCTATCTGGTTGGCCTGTTTGAAGACACCAACTTGTGTGCCATCCACACCAAATGTGTAACAATTATGCCAAAAGATATCCAGCTAGCATGCTGCATACGTGGAGAACGTGCTTAAGAGTCCACTATGGTGGGAAACATTTCATTCTCAAATTTTTTTTTTCCTCTTCTTCCTGTTACTGGTAGTTTTGAATGTTAGGTTTTTCGGTATTTGGTTTTTTTCCCATGGGGTCAAAAGGTACCTAAGTACATGATTGTGAGTGGAAAATAGGGGACAGAAATCAGGTATTAGCAGTTTTTCCATTTTCATTTGTGTGAATTTTTATCTTCATGCGGGATGTAAAGCATTAATGCAAGTCAAAAATGTTTCAATGAACAAGTTTCAGCACTTCAACTTTATAACAATTATAAATAAAAATCTGTTAAGTTTTTCTGGGAAATGCCAGCATTTGGATTTTTTTAAAACAAGTAAATTTCTTATTGACAGCAACTAAATGGTGTTTGTAGCATTTTTATCATACAGAGGATTCTATCCAGTCACTATACTTTTCTAACTGAGTTGTCTTACATGCTAGTACATTTTTAATGTTGTCTGTCTTTCTGTGCTGTTCCTGTAAATTTGCTATTAACATACATTAAACTGCAAAACAAAACAAAAAACAAAACAAAACAAAAAAAGAGTATAGTCTTCAGGTGTATCCATTTACTGATAAATGTCTCCAGTTCGTCCTTCCTTGTGACTGAGTAGCACTCAGATGTATAAGAAGACCACATTTTTTATCCATTTCTTGGTTAACAGGCATCTGGATTGCAAGATTTAGCTCTTACAAATTGTGTTGCAAAAAACATTAGTGCACATATATCACTGTGGTATGATGTTTTTAATGTTTGTGGAGAGATACCCAGCAAGGAAATAGCTGGGTCAAACAGGGCAATTAATCCTAATTTTTTGAGCAATCTCTACACTGATTTCCATTGTGGTAGCACCAAGCCACACGCCCAGTAATACTGAAGGGTTCCTTTTGCTCCATAGCTTCACTGGTATTTGTTTTTGGTTGATTTGTTGATAATTACCATTATTTATGGAGTGAGATAAAATTTTAGTGTTGTTTTAATTTACATCTCTCAAATGACCAGCCACATTGAGCAGTTTTTTCATGTACTTATTTGCCACCTTCAGTTTTTCATCTGAAAAATGTCTATTCATTTCAGATTCGCTCATCCTCCTTTTTTTTTTTTTTTTTTTTTGAGACGAGGAGGTCTTACTATGCAGTTCTGGCCTCATGCTCACTTTTGTAGCCCCAGGGCTGGTCTCAGACTTATAGCAGCCCTGGGGTTATAGGTGTGTGTCATCACGCTTGGTTCTATAGATTCCCATTTTTGGAATCAATCTTTAAATTTGAGGAAACTGTTTCCTTGGAGTTCTTTATATATTCTAGATGTTTAAGTTTTAACAGCAATTGATAAAAATATCTTTCTGAGTCTTTTGGTAGTGTCTTCTCTCTGTTAATGTTTTCATTTGCCACGAAAAATGTTTTATTCGTTAGATGAGATCTCGATTGTTCATTCTTTGTAGTATTTCTTTTGTCGTCTATATTTTGTTCATAAAATGTTTGCCTATACCTATGTCTATAAGAGCTCTACCTCTTCTGAGCTGGAGACATAGCTTGGTGGCCTAAGTGCCTTCCTGGCAAGCACAATGACCCTAGTTGAGTCCCTAGTACTACATGCCATACCACCCCAGTCTGAGCCAGCCATCAAAATTGGGCATGTTGGTGCATACCTATAATCCCAGTGCTGGAGAGGCTGAGGCAGGATGATCACTATGAGTCTGAGCTGCGTAGCAAAACCTTGTACCAAATAAACAATAACAAACAAAAATAACAAAACACAGTTCTACCTATTCTATCTTCCAGCACATTTATGTTTCTGTTTAATATTTAGATCTTTAATCCATTATCCATTTTGATTTTAGTTTAGTGCATGGCGATAGACATGGGTCTAGTTTTTTCTTTGGCATGTGGAAAGCCAGTTTTCCTAGCAGCATTTATTACAGAGACTCTATCTTTCATCCAGTGAGGGTGGTGCTTCCTTTGTTGACAAAAATGGTGGCTGAGTGTGTTTGGGAGTTGTTTCAGCATAATCTGTTCCACTGATTCTCTGGCCTGTTTTTGTTGCTTTTGTCACGGTACCTTTGTATTATGACTTAAAGTCAGGAATTATGATTCCTCCTACTTTTCTTTCTTTCTTTCTTTCTTTCTTTCTTTCTTTCTTTCTTTCTTTCTTTCTTTCTTTCTTCCTTCCTTCCTTCCTTCCTTCCTTCCTTTCAGTAGAGGGTCTCACTCTATACTCAGACTTATGTCTTAGCCTTCCCAGTACTAGGATTACAAGTGTGTGCCACCACACCCAGCTTTGTTGGCCAGCACAGTGCTATGGTACTGGGGATAGAACCTGGGTCCTTGCACTTGCCAGGCAGGTGCTTAGACTGCCAAGCTATCTCTACCCCGCCTTTCTGAATTTCTCCTGTTGCCCAGAATTGTTTATTCTATCCCAGCACTGCAGCCTGTCCTTTTACTTATTGCTCAGTATGTTCATGCATGGACTGGGGGTTGTTAGGAAATAGATCTTCATTACTGTGATGCATCTTTAGAGGGTTTTACCTTTTATCTTAAGTCTCATTGGGTTTTTTACTGGTTGTCTGTGCTCCTTACTTAGAAGTTCTTTGGATTATTGAAGTGTTTCTATTCTCTGGATATGTGTCGATGTGTGCCTGTGTATTTGTGTGTGTGTGCGCACGTGCATGTGTGTGTGTGTTTCATCTGCTTTCCTTTACTGAGTTTCAGGGATCTGGGTGACATTTTCTTCATGTAATTTATCCTGAATGACATCCCCAGTCTCCGTTTTCTGGTTTTATTCACCTCTTACCTACAATTTTTTTTTTTTTTTTTTTTTTTTTTTTTTTTTTTTTTTTTTTTTTTTTTTTTTTTTTTTTTTTTTTTTTTTTTTTTTTTTGAGACAGGGTCTCACTATGCAGTTCAGGCTGTCCTTGAGCTCACTTTTGTAGCCCAGGCTGGTCTCGAACTTGCACCAATCCTCCTGTCTGAGCCTCCCAAAGTGCTGGGATTATAGGCATGCACCACCATGCCCTTCCACATTTCTTTCTGCTTGGGGTCTGCTTAAACTACCGCAGGTCTTGGCCCAAGGACAGGTGCTCACTGGCAAAGCATGCTCAGGGAGTTTGTATTCACAAGGTTTAGTGCCTTTTTGGTATGGCTGACTCTTTTTATGTGGGGCTCTTGCATGGCTTAGGATGCAAGCCATCTTGTTTTGAGACTTAAAATAGCCACTCTGAGTGGCTATACCTTACTGTGTCAGGTTATGCCTGTGCTGTAGCCAGCCAAGCCTCACATTTGCATAAATTTTCTGTAGGATATCTGAACATTCTTCCGTTATTATCTGAGACCCAATATAGTGCTCTGTGATTCCCCCTAGGCTGCTACCACTAGCTGTTCTATTCTCCATCAAAGTAGGCCGAGGATTCATCCATTGCATTCACAGTGTAAATGACTGATGTCTTAGACTGCTAACAGGTCCAGGGTATTCAAAATCTTTACTAACATAACTTTGCAATTCTTGGCATCAATCCATTATGATATGGGGTAATTGGATGCTGTGTGTCTTGGCCCATAGTTAGCTACCTACTATTAAGCAAATCAAGCTTTTATTGCCTACTTCCTCTCCTCTAGAACTAGTGAGTATGTCATTGTCTGGGTAAAAGCTAAACATCCATTTTCAAAGGCTGACCCTCAATATATATATTTGGGGGACAGCCAGTGTTCAATTTCCAGTTCTGTTTTCATTCATCAAATATGCACTGAGATGTGCTACCACTGTCCTGGAGGCTATGGGGGATGCATGAGGCATCAGGGTTCAGTCCATACTCAACTGGTTCCAATGCAGGACAGCATAGGAGTGGGGCATGGCAGAGGAGAAACAGTCCATGGCATGGCAGGCACAAAGTAGCCAGTAGTGAGTTTTCCTTTCCATCTTTATTCCATCTAGGCTACATGCTTATTGGTTGGGGCTCTACCACACCCAGAGTGGGGTCTTCCTATTTTCCATACCCAGAGTTATGCTAAGCCAATCAGTGGAGCAGTTTACTTATTTCACATCCATAATCCAGCATCCCACAGTTATGATTTTTTTTTTTTTTTTGGTCTTTTTTTTTGAGACAGGGTCTCGCTATGCAGTTGAGGCTGGTCCTGAGCTCACTTTTGTAGCCCAGGCTGGTCTCGAACTCGCACCAATCCTCCTGCCTCAGCCTCCCGAGTGCTAGGATTCCACACTTATGATTTAACTACTTACTAAAAACCCCATCTAGCAGGTGCCTCTGGGGGTGGGGAATCTAGGCATAAACTACAATAGCACCTAAGCATTACAATGGGTGGTGAGAGGTAGGTATGAAAGAGCAGAGAAATTGTAGACCATCTAACCTCCTTTAGCTTGGCCCAGAACTTTCCAAAACTTCATGCCTGTTTTCCAGCTTTTTATGCCCCTTCCTGCTTCCCTTCTAGTTTCTCATACTGAGTTCTGGGATCAGAGAGACACTCTTCTTCATGGAATCTGGTCTTGGCACAACAGATTCTCTTGCTCTGTCTCAGCCCGTTCCTTCACCACCCTCTTCCTCACTGTGCTTCTGGTCTCTCACCTTGAGATTTCTAGAGGGCTAAAGTAGCATGGAGACCTCAGAGGGTATTTCTCTCATTTTCTCTTTATGATGTTCTGGCTTTGAAAGAAGAGGAAGAAATATGATCTCAGATGTTAGACTTTATCTCCTTTTAAGCAATCCAGTTTACTGAAGAGAATGATCACGCACTGAAGTTGAGAAAAGAAGACACAGAGCTGACATTTATAGTGTCCTCTCTTCCAGGTCCAGTCTCCAGCAAAGAATTCACAGCGGTCCAACCACAGGACAATGCATGTGGTGAGCTGGCATTGGACACACATGTTTAAGTTTCAAGAGAGAAGAGTGCAAATTGCTTCACCTGCTTGCAGCTGTTTTCCTGTTAGGGTTCCTCTGCTTTTCAAACTGGCTTGCAAATGAGTTCCTCACACTGTCACTTGTCCTCAGCTGGGGTGTGAGAGGGGCAAGGTGGAGTTTTTTGTTGCCTAAATAAAACCCTGCATTTATCTCACCAGAAGAGCCCGGATCTCACACACTCTGGTTTGCATTGTCCATCACAGGAAAATGGCTTCTACCCTGAGGCCTTTGATGAAAAGAGAGCCTGGCGTCTTTTCCAAGTGATTCTTACAGTGAGCACCGTGAAATATTTCTAAATAGATGAGAATTAGAAATGGGAGAAACTAAGCTGACAAGGCTTGTATAGGTAAATGGATACAATTAGAGATGATACTCTTAAGAGAGATAAGCCTGACCTAAGTGTGTAAAAATCATTTTGTCTCTCTAGCATAAGAGCCTGAAAATGTAAATAAAATCCAAAAGGGGCAATAGATACTGTGAAGGAGAAAGGAAATTGTACTGCTGATGGTTGTTGGTCTATTGAAAGGATATATTTTGCTTAATTTTTTTCTCTCCATTTAATTTTTATAATTTTTGACCAGTTTTGAATGCTTATATCTGGTAATCTGAACAACTAATTTGAAGACAATACACATTATGGCAACCATTGTTGAATTCTTGTCATTTCGTGTGTTAAAATTCCATACCATTTCTAATTTTTGAACTATTTTTTATTCTTTTTAAAAAATAAAAAAATAGAAAGAGAACAATTTTAATGTCAGTGTTCGTTGTTCTCTGCATGGAGATCTGACCCTTTACACTGTTCTCCTTGAAAGGAGAGATGGTTTTGATAATTTAAACGGAATAGGCACGGACCACACTCTTACAGTTAAACCCTACGCTCAGAAAAAGCATAAACTTTCAATACATCATCAGGCCAAGGACTCTAGGGAATAGTCTAATAAAAGGAGAAAAGGCTGCTCAATGAAAACTCTTTACAAGTGAATATATATTCTCTTTAAAACAGATATCTTGAACAAACTTCCATAGACATAGCACTCAGGTGACGATAAGTGGCGCCTGTAGTTACACCCATTGCCTTCTGTTCCCAAACGTGAGCCAGGGCAGTGTCTGGGAAATTAGAAGCACTCCCCTCCCACTTTCTTGTTCCATAAGCACAGGGGCGTCTGAGGCTTTCACCCAGACTAACCATTCTAGGACGAACGCTGGCTTTCACACTTCTACCATTTGGTCACTTGATGAGAGCCATCCCCGTTGCCTTGCTCGACTTATTTAGCACCCCTGTCACTAGATGGATTTAGTGATTAATGATGATTGATTTTTTCTTGTCAGCTTAATCGTCACACTTGAGCAGGACCGATGTAGACCCAGCTGTGCTTAATTAGCCCAGGGGACCTAGAAACCATATTTTAAAGACAGGCTTGTAATGGAAGAAGCCTTCCTGATGAAGCAGCCTGCTGAGGTGAACCCAGACATGTGGCAGACAGAGTTTTTCATTAGGCCCAAGGAACATGTTTGGAAACTGGATGCTGTGTAAGACAGACATATGTTCTCATATTAGATGTGAGAAAGCCATTGCTGTCTTGCAGAATGTAGGTTAGAAAGAGAGATGGCTCACTATGAATTTCTTTCCATGGCTAATCACTTTAGTCAGACTACTTGCTTCATTGTGGGAGATATTATACCACACTACTGTGTGTAGCATATAGCACCAGATATTTTGGTGATTTAACCTTTAGTCTCATCTCAAACTGGGAATGCCTTATTATCTTTGAAAATTTCCTATGCTGATAGAGGTGTGTTGTTTTATTCGGGATCCAAAATGAAGAGCCTCTTTCTCTTTCTCTGAGCTTCCACTGAATGCATATGTGTGGGATACAGGCAGTTCATTTAAAATTCACCCCGTTCCATAGCAGATGATAGGCTTAATCTTGACTTCTGCCATATGCACCTGTGCTTTAGGCATAGTCCCCCCCCCCCCAAGCCAAGACCTTGGCTTATACTCAGCAGAAAACCATCCGAGGATCATGATACCCTGTTTCAGGTTAGCTTGAGTCATATTTGAATCAATGAAACTGGAAGACCACGACTCATACTAGTACTTCTGTTGACATCGAAAGATGAGAGGAACTTTTTAAGGATAAGGTATTCCATGAGGGAATCTCCACAGAAAGGCTTACGAGTGGTTTGGGGACTTGTGGATATGTTCCTATGTGAGAATCATAAAGAGACAGCAGAGAACTCTGCGAAGGCTCAGGGCCACATTTGATCACGCATGAGAGACTCCATGGGGCAGCTGCAGCAAAGAGAAGGCTAGTGTGAGGATGGGGTCAGGGGACCTTTGAAGAGACCTGGAACTCTGAACATGATGCACAGAGTTGCATAGTGTCTGTGTGAGAAGCAATATTATAGGATTAAAGTAGTTTTTTTATTGGTACAGAATGCTATATTGCTCAGACTTATGAAGTGTAAATGACAAATTTAAATATTTTAAATAAAAAGAAAAATTTGGCACACATAATCTAGAAGGAAATAGGCACAGCTCATAGGACTGATGCATTCGGGCCTTAAAAACGAGAGCCACGCATGTGACTCTACAGATCTTTTTCTCTTTCTCTCGCCCCTTTTTCCACTGCTCATCCACCCATCCACCCTTCCCAGCCAGCCATGCGTCCCAGCGAGCCGGTCAGTCAACCAACCAGCTCTCATTTCTCTCTTGGCTTAGCTTTGCCGTGCAGATAGCATTTCTTCAAATGGCAGAGTTTAGCAAATGTAGTGGAAAGGGCTTCTCTGGTCCTTCACATATACAGCAATCCAAAACAGCAATGTCACTTGGCTCTAATGGGTTATATGATCTGTCTTTCTCCCAGTCTAGGGAAAAAAACATTTGGCTAGACATGGGTCATGTGTCCATGCCTGTGAGGGACACTTTGAGAGGAGAAGGCTGGTTATTTTAGCATAAGTGAAGTAAAAGAGTTCACTAGAGATACAAAAATAATGGCTAACCTAATCCCCTACCAATTCCACTGTAATTTTAATGCTTATCAGACTAGTAAAAATACTTTTTAAAGATAACAAGTGAAGCATTTCTCCTTATAATTCATTGAAGTTTTGCTTTCAGTGGTCAGTCTCTCTGTTGATAACCCATATCTAGACTAAATAGTATGACATAACTGAAATTCTATGTGTAATTATAATAATTAGAAGAGCTAGGTCCAGTTTAAGTTTTCTTCTATAGTAGGTAAAGGGATGTCTCTATAAAAATGCTTGCTGTCAATCTGATTGAGAACCAGGGTTCCATCTGGTAATAAGGAAACCTGAGATCTGAGGTTCAGAGCATCAGTATTTTCAGTGAAGATTAAAAAGTCTTTCTCAAGTTGATTTTGTGGGTTCAGTTTAGATACTTTTCCCTTTCTTGAAGAGTGAAAATTTTCCTAACTGTGACCAGGATGGCCCGTTGAAGGCAGCAAACACTACACATGGCAATAAGGAGGCTTTGTTCAATTTCTAGCCTCTGGACTGAAGTCAGCTGTTGGTGAGACAAAACTTCAGATCAAGTCACTATGAACTTTTGGAGCTTGCTTGGGGAGCTGCTTGCTTCTCTACCTTTCTGTGGCTGCTTCTTCTTTGCCATCTTGAGCCTGAGCAGACAACTTTGTCTGACTATATCTCATACATAGTGTAGGTCCTGAGCATGGATAGAGTAAGGCTCACTTTTCCCATTCTGGTTCCTTAAAATCATCACTTAAATGTATTTAAATCTTGGCAAATCTAATCTTTGCTTTGCAGTAGAAACCCAGCTCTTGCATGGTATTCTGTATTTATAATGAGTCCAACCTGATTTCAGTTAGGAATCACTAACTGTGCTATCCTGTGAAGATCTACCAATGTAGAAACTCTGACTTTTCAGGGCTCTTATGACCTTTTGTCTGTCTGTCTGTCCATCTGTCTGATTGTTCCTTCCTCCCTCCCTCCCTTCCTTCATTTTTTCTTTCCTTCCTTCCTTCCCTCCTTCCTTCCTTCCTTCCTTCCCTCCTTCCTTCCTTCCCTCCCTCCCTCCCTCCCTCCCTCCCTCCCTCTCTCCTTCCTTCCTTCCTTCCTTCCTTCCTTCCTTCCTTCCTTCCTTCCTTCCCTCATTTCTTTGAAACTTATTTCACATCATTTTTTCATCTTTGTAGAACAACTTCTCTCCATTTGTAATAATTTCATGCTCTAAATTTAATGTGCCTTCATTTAACACAAACTTGAACATTTTGGGGTATAGTGGTTTAAGGTCTGAAAGAAATGCTTCTTTACTCATTTGGCAGAATGACAAAGGACACTTCTTTGGAATTTAAGTGCTGGCCTGTTGCTGTGCTCATCTTCTCATCGTATTTGTGTTTCTATCGACGTACACTCACAGGAACTCTGGTGACAATGATATCCTTTCTTTTAAAGGTACTAAGTTTAAAGTGGTAAGTATCCTACTCCCTTAACAGATTTGATGTGCCTTATCAAGCATGAATATTTTAAAACCTACATACTGACACTGGCAGAGATGCAGGTATGCATCAAATCCATATTAGGATAATCAGTGCAGTTGAGCATTGTGTTTGATTTTGAGATTCCTGACTACAAAGACAAGTAAGGAAAAGTCAGTTTGCTATAATTTTCTTTCAAAAAAATGTTAGGATAGCATTTCCTTAAGAGAGCAAAACAATGTTTAAGATACTAGGTATTTAAAGAATGTCTTCAGGAATATACCAACTAACATGCTAATGTTTAGGATATATATTCCTTTATACTAGCAAAAGATACTGGAAAGTAAACATTAAGGAAGAGCAGTGCGGCAATATAGTATGCTACTATTGGAGAGATGTGTGTTCCTAGAGTAGACTCTTATAGTGGTAGAAAAAACTATACTGAAAGTAGACTGGGCATGGTGGCACACATCTGCAATCCCAGCTCTTGGGAGGCTGTAAGCACTGTGAGTCCAGTCTAGTAGTGAGACCTTAGACACCCTGTAGGCCCTTCCCTAAAATACAACAAACAAACCCACCAACAAACAAATTATACTGAAAATGACTTGTTTTTCATTCTCTTATGTTTATGATCATATATGTAGGCTAGCTATATACGTAATATATATTATAAGAAAATATCAATAGTATTTTTATATTTCTATGGTAGAATCATAGATTGCTTTATTTGTATTACTCACTTTTTAAAAGCTGCTTATCTACATTTTCTCATGAAACCTATGGTCCCCCATTTGTAAGAAAATAATATCTGTGATAAGTCTTTATTGCAAGAGACCCTTAACAGGCTAACCTATGATACTTTAAGCAATGGTTCTACTAAAAATGTAAATATTTTTCATAAAACATAAAGAATTTACTGGTGTGCCTTAGCACAGGTGTATATTTTTCATTGAAAAGGAAGGTAGTAGCAACTCACTGAACAAAGGTCGATAACTTGAAGTGATTTAATAGATATGCAAACAGCATACATAAGTGCTTCTTGAATTTTAATGTATACAAACATTACATGGACATCTTATTCAAGGGGAGATTCTGATTCTGTAGTCTGGGACTCATTTCTACATCCCACAGCTATAACCCTGCCAAGATGCATGGAAGCACGTTACATTGTAAGAATTCAGTACACCTGAGGAACCTCTATCCCTGACTGGGTCCTACCCGAGACCATCCAATGGACACCTGTGGAGCTTTCTTTTTTGGGAATACAGGACCCTACTTCAGTTCTACCAAGACTAAGTTCTGATGGCAAAACTAGGGATACATATTTTAGAATATCCTCAATTGTCTGGATACAATTGGTCCATAGAGAGATTGTCTGCAATAGGGAAACCTTTTTGTGGGCCTTTTGGTCTTGCTTTGAGTAGAAATGAGACCCATGCATGATACAGTACGTATTTATGTGGTTGGTTTTTCCCAGACCACTGTCACTCGGGATAGAGAGGGCATTGTCACTACATTTCACCCACTGTGGCTCACTCTGTATTCTAGAAGTACAGCATTAATTTTCCATAATCCATGGAAGATTTGCCTAAATAAATGTATCACTAACTACATATCACCTAACTTTATCAATGAGTTTATCTAGTAAGAGTCAACAAATCTATTACTGAAATAGTTGTCACTTGTATAATTTCATTTCCTCCATATTTAAATTCTTATGCAAAAAACATGTAGGTTGTAGCATAGCTATCTATTCAAAGTAGATAGATAAATTATATGTGCATGAGGTTCAGGTCAGGCTCTGATTATGAAACGTGCTGAACAAATACCCACGTGAACTCACTAGTTAAGGTTTTCACTGAAACTGAAAAAACTGAGTTGCCAAGGAGGTCAGTGTCCTTTGGGCTTGCTGGTGCATGTGAAAAGTGATATGGGACAATACAAAACATGTTGGTTTGTGCTCTACTGAGGGCAGATCCAGAAACTAGTAGGTGCTGACCTGCCTCTCAGAATGATACCCGTGCTACTGATACAAACGTGTGCCCCCACATATGGCAGCATCGGAGAGCAGTACAACCCCAGCTTTTGAGTTTTAATAAGGCATACCTAATTTCCACATAAAAATTAAAGGTTAACCATGCTAGCATGTGGTGGGCAATTTCATCTCCTGTGCAAATTTGCTTTCCACAGAGATTGCTTTCCAGCAGGTTTATGAGAAGCCCATGTAGCTGTGGTGAGTAGGATAGCTAATGAACAGACCTCTGATTAATAGATTAACAGTGGCTTTGTAACGGGCAAGTCTGTGCTCCTCACTAGAATGTCTTAAATACATTCTGAGTGTCAGATTTTATTTCCTGTTACCAAAGTTAGATTTTGCACTACAGAAGACTGTGTGTCCTGGCTCCCCATGGTAATTTCTCTATGGCGAATCAGTCCTTGATTCCTCAAAAAGGCATTGTATATTATTCTAATCCCTATTACGACAACCTGCTGAATTAACACGTTGTATAAGTTCGCAGTACAGCTGCCCATGAATGATTACAAGATACATAATTGACCTCCTGGCAAAAGATAAAGTTTTCTCCATTTCTGCTGGATTCCTCGCCTCATTTTCCTTGGCTGCACTGGTGGAGGCTCTCTTTCTCCTTAGCTTCAGGCACAAGTAATTATTCACATCACCACTGAAGAAGAACTATGAGCTAGGGTTCAAGACCAAAGTGATAAGACGAGCACCGTCCCTCTTAGCTACCCTCTTGGAATCCTTTCGAATTTGTTTTTCTCTTGACTGCGGCTGCCCTGCCTCTGTGGTTTCTCCAGCCTGCACAGGATTTCCTCCTCAGTGGAGGCCATTTCCAGTCAGGCTGCAGCTCTCCCAAGCATGTCCTCCCTCCATAACCTCTGCTACTTCCTTCGGTCTCCAACCCCCAGTCTTGCTACTTCCTTGTTCTTCTGTCTCCTCCTTTGCAGGTTTCTAACAGAGGCCAGAGCCTAGTTTCTTCAGGGTCAAATGCACAATGTAATGTCTTACCTCCTGTTTGATTTCAGCGCTGGTCCCTGGGGGGAAACAGCATTATTATTGTGGCCCAGGGTTGTAACACCCCAGGCTAATGGATCAATGCAGCCTTCAAAGCATCCTATGGCCTGTCAATATGAAATTCTAGCAATTACTGGAGTGGGAAGGCTGGAAAGCACCTAAAAACATTCCTTATTGACTGGCTCATTGCTCTAGAGTGTGATGAACTTGTTTAAGAAAAATTGATCCAACAAATTGATTTTTTTTTAATCAGAGAATCTCATGAATGCAGTTTAAGTCACAATATATTTTCCCTTGCGGGGTGTATGTATGTGTGTGATTTTTTTTTTTAAGCAAGGAGAATCTGTGGAGCAAACCAGCCAGTGAGATACACTAAAGCATCCCAGCCCTGGCTTGTTCCCCCATTTACACCTTGATTTTGTGTTAAAGTGGTTTTCTAACATAAGTCTTTCTCTCCTCTGCATTCTATGTGCTTCAACACTTTCAGAAACCATTGCCATCTCTGCCTTATTCCCAGTCCCTTGGGCCCTCTTCAGCTTGCAATTTGAAGTTTTTGCTTGAGTTGCAACCTTAAGATGCAATATCTACTTATTGTTTGAAAACTTGGAATCTTAAGTATGACCAAAGGTAGCTCTGATCCTTGACATCGCCAGCAACAGTGACGGATTACAGACTCTAGACCCAGTCAGTTTGTGAGCAGTACCCTGTCTGTAGTATATACCTCGACAACTGTTCTGTTGAGCTGAAGTATCAAAAGTCTATCTTCCTTAACTCTGTGGCTGGGGTTCTAGAAATTAAGCTGATAAATGGCTGATTAATAGAGAAAGACATACATATAGTGGATGGGTTGGTGGGGGCAACCCAGTGATTGCAAATTTGGCTTAAGCATCAGAGGAAAGAAAAATAAATTCATAGAAAAGCACTAAGACAAAGAAAATGATGTTTAGCTTTTAGGGGCAGGTGGCAAATTCTGGGAAAGATATATGTGGGGGAAAGGAACGGAAGAAGAGAGTTACTTTAATAAGGGGTCTCATGGTGTCAGCTCTCAGCTGATATAAGTCTATAATGATGAAAGTCTTTTGAGTCGTTCTCTTTCTGGTGGGTAGAGGAAAGCATCTTTCTAAAGGAAATTTGTATCCTGATTTTAGGCAAATGGAAGGATTAAAGGCATTTCTTCTGTCAACATTTGTTTTTCAATTATCTCCAGCTCAAAGTAACTCTTCTGTGAAAGTGGCATATTGTGGGTGTCATGTTTTGGTCCCCCATAGCACCTTGAATTCACATGTGCTTTTGCACACACGGGTTGATGAGACGAAGCCGTTTAATACTTAAGTCTAATAGGATGAGGGGTAAAAGAGCAATTTCCAAAGAGGGGTGTTCTGAGGATACAGGAGGGCACAGGAAAAGCTTGCGGCTCCCTTCAGAGCCAGGTCTATGTGGCAGCAGCACTTTTAAGCAGGTCCATAAATTTGTACTGCAATGGATAAAGAACGCCTGGAATGTGAAGCTCAGAAGCTTGGTCCCAGTAAACTCACAACCAGCTCCTAGGACACTAACGCCATTGATTTGCTTCTGCTCTAACAGTTTAGGTGCAAGTGGAGACACCTACCTGGGTCTCGAAACACAAACTCCAGAAGCTGCATCTGCGGCCCTGCCATGCCTTGCAGAGAATTTCGGACCCCCAAGGAAAATGAAGGTTGCCCGTTTCAGAAATCATCCAGGAGATCTCAGATGAAGTTTCAAATTATCATCTCAGAAGCTCACTTCTAAGTCTGACATATTTCTTTAACTTTACTGTTTGCTAGGTGAGTTTCAGGAAGTTGAAAGATGAGAACAAGTCTACAAGTCATTTAAATTGGATTTGTTCCACGGACTTAGAAAAAAAAAAAAAAAAAAAAAAAAAAAAAACCTCAATTTTTGTACCGTCTGACAAATTAAACTCTCCACCATTGCGTTCTTCCCTGTTGCTTTTTCTTCTCAGCTGCTGGGAGGTGGTCGAAGGCACACCTTCTGCGCGAGGTCCCCAGCCTTTTTCCAGCCCTGTGTCATTGTCTGGGGAGCTCGTTGAACATGCTGACCTGAGTTCTGCCCTTGAGATGCTTAATTGCTCCGAGGCCCAGCGTGGGGATTCCTGTATTGCTCCCCTGCTAATGCTAAATTGTGGTCCAATTTGAGAAATCCTAGTTTACTTAGGTTAAAGGTAGTGAACTGAAATTTTGCCAAAGCTTGAAATCTTTTCGATATCCAGCCTCTGCACTGTCGCACTTTGGAAGGGAACAATGCGCTGCTGAGAGGGAGGAGTTTCTGTCTGCCACGTTTGTGATGAAAACAAAGGCCTCCATCTCAAGTGCTTCTCAGATAGCATGTGGGCTCTCCTCAGTGTACGGCTCCGCTTTCAGCAAAATTGTTAATTATAGATCATAATAAGCTGTGAGGAGCAAAACACACACATAATTTGAAAGTGAAATGAGGCGCAGTACACAGATAAAGCAATTGTTTGTTTAAGAGGTGATTAGCAGCCACAAAACAAGCAAACTGATAGTTGAACCTGAAAGAAATGACACCCATTTGGAACGGCTATACCCCTCTGTTACGTGGGCACTGCAGCCTCGTGCCGAGGTAACCGTCTGTCACTGTCAGCGCTCTTTTCTTCTGCGTGTGATGTAGGAAAGGTAGTCTATGCCATCTTAGAACTCAGATGATATTAAAAGAACAGCCTGTCACAAGGACTAAAGGAAGGGAAGTATCTCAGTTTCTCAAAGGAGCGCAACTGAGATTTAAATTGTTCTCAGCTATGATAAATTATAAGGCTTTAAAACCACTGTAATCACTGAATGAACAAAACAGTTTGCCTGGGGTAATTATGCCTTTTTGGTCGCCTTCACTTTCAAGTTATTTTCCCCTTGTAAATGTTACACTCTGGCACTCTGCGTGGTGTCAAAGAGTGTTAATCTCAGTGCGAATGCTGGGGTTGTCTTGGAGAGTGAGTGAGTCCGGAAATATTCGGAGTTCAGACCGAGTTAGGGGAACACACTGTCAGCGCTTGAAGAAGACATCTGGTGACAATACTTCCTATCTAGGGTGGGGTAGGGATAGGAGTCCATCCACTGGTCTGGATGAGAATTCTTTGCAGTGAACAATGTCGCAGGCTCAGCCTTGGACAACTACCAGGACGGAGACTTCTCGTAGGATAGAAGCCAGCTGATAAGCAAGGGCGCCCTGGTGGAGAATGAGCACCGTGTTATTAGGGTAGATTGCTGCATCAGGATGGGAGGTTTAATGAGCAGCTGAGGTTAACAGGAAATCCGTGGCTTCTTGTTGCCCCATAATGCACTCAGACTTTGCGGCCTAGCACGCACTCACCAAAGCCAAGGAAGCTTTAATTGGTACTGATCAGAAGCAACAGATTTCAGGGCTCAGGCCCCCATCCCAAGCATCCTGTTTGATTCCCTGCTGGCAGCAGAAGGTGAGGCTGCTCCCTGCAGCTTATGTGTGTGGTATTGTCTTTGGAAAGTTTCAACATCAAAGACCCCTATTTGGTACCTCGACGGATAAAATGGAAACACCATGCAATTTGGGTAACGCCACCGCCAATTTTCAGTTTCCTGAATGATGTGGGTAAATATTCTAGCTGTTTAGGGGCAGAGAGTGAATTTCTGTTGGCCTTGGAGAAACCAAGTTCAATATGACTGGTGTGTGAGGAAGTCTAGGTAACAGGGTTTTTGTTTGTTTGTTTTGTTTTTTTGAGTTCCTGGGGTTTGAACTCAGGAACTTGCGCTTGCCAGGCAGGTGCTTATGCCACTCATGTACATCCCCAGCCCAAGTTCTGGCTAACAGTAAGAGCTAGTGTCCGCTGGGCACTGACTTTAAGTCCACATCCTTCTGGGCAGGTCATGTCCACCTTGACCTCCGACCTTTGTGGCAGGTCCTTCTTCTCTTTCTATCTTACAAAAGCAAAAAAGGAGAACAAAGTAGTCCACTTGCCCAACAATGGAGATCAGGGATCTGACTGGATCAGGCCATCTGACTCCTGAATACTCAAAGCGAATCCGATGTTACATCGCTGCAAAAGGCAAAGCCTGATTTCCCTCCGTGCTTGTGCTTCAAGACTCCTGGGAGCAGAATACAGGCTCAGTTCCCTGCAGTACCCAGCCTTAGTCCTCCAGGCAGGGCTGCAAGCAGCCTTTCCTCTTGCTGCTCTGTTCTGGCCACAGAAATTCATCTCTGTCTAACCCGGTGTCTTTTTGGACTATGGTTTATACAACCCTGGTATTTATAAACTTGTTCAGGAGCAGAGTCTTTCAGGGGAAACCAAAGAACGGGGAACCTTGTGACTTCCTCAGATGATGTCATGATGCGTCCTTTTCCAAAGGCCTCAGATGAGAGCCTCCTGCTAGTTGTAAACAATACAGCAGGCCAGGGGATTTTAAAATCCAAGTCAGATTGCAGCTGGGGCTACAAATGTACAATTCAAAAGGCAAGGAGATGAAATGAAGTCTGATACACGGGCATTTGGAGAGGTCAGTAATCCTAGATGCACAATTGGGCTTTCAAATTGGTTGAGGCAATGGACTCTAAGCTGTGCTTTTTTGCGTCACTTGAATGGCTAGGTCCAGGACTGTGGTATACTGCAGACTTCTGTGAGGTTGATACTTCGGGGGAACTATCTATTATGAATCAATCCTCTGGAGGTTTCTCCCTGCTGCAGGCTGCCAAGTGTGCTCCATGGCTGCTGAAGTAAAGGTTGAGCTCACTCCGGAGTGTGCTGTGCCCAGCTCTTGTCTGGTTCCCTCCAGAAAGGCCCCTCCTCTCCCGCCTCCTCCTGCGGCTTCCTGTTACTAATGAGCCACTCTGGGTGAGAGCTTGTGACATCTAAGGGCCTCTGGGAGCAGCACAAAAAACTGTTGTTCTGTCCACGGAGGAGTCCCAGGGCGCTGACCATTTATCTGGTGACCATGTGGGCCCAATGAACAAAGCGAATCTGTCCAGCTCTCCCTCCCTCTGTGGTGCGCGTGCATGCGTGTGTGTGTGTGTGTGTGTGTGTGTGTGTGTGTGTGTGTGTGCTTCCCAGGACATTTGGAGAAGACACCAAAACTTGTCTTCATTACTGCTCTGACTCATAACCCAATTAATGGTGTCAAGAAGTGAAACACAGTCCCCAGGCTCAGCTGCCTTTTGAAAGCAAGTCCCAGCCTGCTCCGAGCAGTGATAACGGTGCCCCAGAGAGCACAGCCCAGAATTTGCTCTTCTAGCCACAGCCAGGGGAGGGAGGACTTTTAGAAAGGCAGCCTTGGGGCCCGGCAGGATGGCTCAGTGCTCTAAAGTGCCTGCAGGCAGCTGCAGGGACCGCGGTTCAATCCCTGGCACCACATGCTGCGCCAGTTGTACCCTCAGGGCAGGCTGAGCCAGCCATACAAACAAACAAACAAACAAACAAAAGTTCTGAAACAAGAAAAAATAAAAATTAAAAATTAAAAAAAAAAAATAGAAAGGCAGCCTTTCTCACCAGCTCTCAGCTTTGGGTGCAAAACCAAAACCAGTCTGACCTGTTGCCAGACTGAGTGAGGGGGAGCAGCAGCTGAGGCTGAGCCCTGTGTCTGCCTGCGCTTGGCCCCTCAGGTGTAAGGGGAGCAGGCTGCCCCTCATCCCAGGTGTGGTCTGAGCTTTCTTAGGGGAGCTCTCCTGGCCACACAGAGCAGGGACCTGTCCTTGGGCCCATTACCTCGCATCGATCTGTGGGGTAAGGCCTGCATTGCGTGCCTGTTTCCTAGCATTCACGGTAGAGACTACGGTGCTTGTCAGTTTGGGGCCTGGGCTATGGCAGGAAGAGACCTCAGGCAGACTGGGGCAGGCTGCCCCTTCATGTGCCAGACAAATACACAGACTTCTCACAGAAGGCTTACTGACACTGAATGGCAACAGCTCTTCTTTCTAAGAAGCCCTTTACTTCTTTCTGGTGAAAAAATCAGACCCCTTTGCTAATGAAAGGCAGAGGGAGCCTCTTTACTAACACGGGGGTGGGGGGAGAAACCATTTCTGGAGTGAGCCCAGAGTCAGGCATGGCACAGGGACAGGGCTTATTGTTCCTAATGCTCACAGCAAACCTTCCAGCCAGAAACCGATCCTCATTCTTCTCAAGAGTGCTGTTGAGTGCCTTGAGGGGAAGCAGAGTGGGAGAGGACTGGAAGTGAGCCTCCCCTGGGGCACAGGGCTCTGGGCTCCTGCAGGGACTATCCACCCCTTCTTGCCCCTTGCCTACCTTCTGGGAGCTCCCTGGGGAACTTCCATGTACCAGAGGTCTGACCTTCATTGCTTGCACCCAGGAAAGCTGGTGGGACCTCACAAGGGGTCCTTAGGGACGGGATGTGCCAGGTGGCAGAGCCCGCGGCCCTCTGGGTGACACCTGCTGCTCTCATTGCTCACCTCATCCTAGGGGACCCAGCCTCATGTGGGTGACTGGCGATGACAGCCTGTGGGGTTGGGGAGCCCGCTGGTCCCCAGGGACCTGCTGCTGCTGCCAGCCGAATGCTGCTCAGTGGAGAGCTCGTGACACAAACCAGCCGTTGTCGCTTAAACTGGAACCATTCCCTTGGCTGCTTGTCCCGGAGGCCTCCTTGTTGACAACACTACCTCCTCCTCCTCCTCCTCTCCTCCTCCTCCTCCTCCTCCTCCTCCTCCTCCTCTCCTCATCCTTCCCCTCCTCCTCCTCTTCTCCCTGCTCCTCCTCCTCCTCCCACCTGTCCCTCCCCCTTCTTCTGATTTCCAACTGGTGCTCTTCTCAGACACAAAGGGCCTAACAGAGCCTGGCTGAAGCCGGAGGCCCTGGGGAGTGTGTGTGCAAGCGACAGCAGGAGCCAAAGCCCTTTGGACCAGGTTGGCTTTCGCACGAATAGTTCAGTGCAGTGAGAAGGCAGGAGGAGAACAGAGAGAGGGCAAGGCTGCCCACAGATTGTCTTCTGGGACTGGTGCCCAGGAGTGGCCATTATCCAGGCTTAAGGGTTCTTAACTTAGTTTAGACAGTGGGTAGCTTTGAGAATTTGAGGAGTTCACAATACAACATTTGGGGCTCTGGTCAGTGTTTTCTAAGTGCTCTGTCTGCTTCTTCCCGCTGTTCTACCTTTCTTCTAAAGGCAATGAACACACATCCTTAAGAGATACTCCCAGGCCATTTATTGTCTTTACTGGGACACTTTCGAGATTGACAAGACACAGGTGAGGACCAGGACTGAGAACTGGATTCAGCAGGAATTCTGAGTGACTCTCAGCTAACTCATTATAAAGATTAAAGAGCTGGAGTCACTCTTTATTGCTCCTTTGGGTTCTGGTTTTGGTGTGTTTAATCCTCACTTTGTTTGCACACTTCCCACTCACTGGTTGAAGCAATGCGCCTACTCAAGTACCTGGGAGATACAGAACCATGCTTCATCTTGTGAGAAAAGTACAGTACATAGAATACTGCACATGCCTCTCTCTCTCTCTCTCTCTCTCTCTCTCTGTCTCTTTCTCTGTCTCTCTGTCTCTCACTCTCTCCCTGTCTCTTTCTGTCTCTCTCTGTCTCTCTGTCTCTCTCTGTCTCTCTCTCTGTCTCTCTG
>PVJA010000732.1:36868-152971 GCA_004027025.1 Myocastor coypus
TCTCTCTCTCTCTCTCTCTCTCTCTCTCTCTCTCTCTCTCTCTCTCTCAGGACAGGGCAATCCCCTTATAAGATGCCTTTGCTGTAAGTAACTGACCATGGAACAAACGCTAATTACTCAAACGCCCACTGCCAGAGGTTTCTTCGGCAGGAGTACAAGGGTTGAAAGGAGGGATGTAGTTCTCCTCTCAAGGGCTTTGCCTCTCTACTGCAGTCTAGGGGAAAAAAGCAAGGCTGTGCTTTAAAATGCAGCCACTGACAGTGTATTGAAATCTCGGCGCTCTTCCATCTCCAGGGTGAGGGCCAACTTGGGGGAATTCTGGTCTCGCTTGTTCCTCTGTGCCTGTGAAGAAGGAGGCGCCTGCAAGGGTTGGGGCAGGTGGGAAGAAGCCCGAGGCACTGGATCTGGGGCTCCGTTTCTTTCTCCCTGGGTTGGGCTGTGTAAGGTCAGAACTTTCCTCTGTCTCTTCTAGAGACCTCATGTTCTCCTGCTGTCCACGGTGAATGAGCGCTGGTGGCAGAATGTTGTCTACGGCTTAGCCACCTTGGTTTGGAAATGAAAGGGCACAGTGAATCAGTGGGCGGAGAGTTAGATATGCATGCGTTTCCGTCCCTGGTCCTTATTGCACGTAGGAGTTCACTGCATCATTTTCCTTTAAAAGCCTTAATTTTAACACCAGAATAGATTTTTTAACAAGCAGTCAAACCCTTTAGAAATTGGAGATTTTATATGCATTTCCAAAAAATATTGAATATGTACACATAGGTGTGTAGAGAAGAGGATGGTGAAGCTGGGGACGTGGGCTGGCGTAAGCCAGGCTTCTTCCACTCTACTCCTGCCAGACCACATGGTTTGGGTGAATTTGAAATGCAGTGCCCTGCAATCTGATGTAGAGCTCACTCTAGGTTCTAGCACAGCGTGAGAGTGAGAGCTGGTCGAATTCCTTGCTCGTATGGATTGCCAGGCTCTTCCTTTAGAACCTAGTGCTTGAAAACCATTGAACTTAATTTTCCTGCTGGATCCTGTCCAGATCTTAGATGCAACTGACAGCACTGCTAACCACTACAGGTGCTGGATGGCACCAAGGGCCTGGAAGAGAAGCACTTGCGGACCAAGAAAGCCAGCTCCCAAGCCATGCTGTATTTCTGAGTCATGTGACCTGCACTTTCTGTTCCCTGGGAAACCCTGGAACTTGGTTTGATTGTTTATCCAAACTGGTTGTCAAGGATTGTAAAACACAGTTCTAGAAAACTGCAGTGAAGCCAGTAGCCCTTTGGGACCAGGCACCTTGGGTTGTAAATCAGTCTTCTCCCTAAACAAACCCTAACCATTAAACATTACAAGTGGAGAGTGGCCCCTCTTGTGGGACACCCTGCAGTGATCAGCATGCTAGCTGAAAAGCTTGGGTTTCTGGAAATACTTTGCGGGAAGAATCAGAGACCCCTGTCGGGACCATGTTTTCACTGGGGGAACATCTGTTAACAAAGAACGAGTGGAACTGGGGAGTTCTCTCTCGTTCTCTGTCTTCCAATGAAAATAGGGACAGATATTTTAGGAAAATATATTTTTTGATGATTCTGCCCAGTATTTCATGAAAGCAATCAGCCCAAGGGCCACCCATGAGCAAACCATGGCGACTCTGTAATCTTTTGGCTCTCCTAAGGGTCCTGACACACTCCAGACTTCTTCTACAAATTCATTTTCTTTGATTATTTATCCACATCAGGTAGATCATTTACAGAGTGACAGAGTAACCAGGGCTGATGAGAGGGTGAGGCCCTGTGACATCCTGTAGTGGTCCAAAATGTAAAATCAAGAGTTAAACCTGAGTTTCTCAATGTGAAAAGTAAAAGAAAATTTCTAGAGAAGGATTGCGATCACATGCTGTAACTGTTCTTAATGACACTGAAGTGTACACTTTAAAATAAAGTGGTAGATTTTCTGCTACTCAATTTGCTCCTAAGTGATTAATGCGTAGTTAGCATCTACAGCATAGATATGCTGGACAAGGGGAAAATTGTCCTAGGGTGGCTGGAGTGGAATGAGTGAAGATTTCATCATCCTACTCAGAAGTTCTGGTATTTTTCTTGTGATATTTCAGGCCAAGGTTGGTGGTGGGTCAGTGAAACTACGGAAAGGGAAATGGACAAAAGGAGCCACTGCACTGCTCATGACTTGTTAGATTCACAGATCCTTCAAGCTTCAGGGTACCTGGTAACAAAGGTCTTATCCATGCAACAAGTAGAAGAGAGTTGATGAAAAATTTCCACTAAATCTCCTGCCCTGGGGAATGTACTGCACTGGGGAGTGCACAAGAATTCATGCAGAGGTTGCACGGCTATTCATATATTGCTTCAGTTCCTGCATGTGAAGTCCAGAGCTTCGTGGGAACCCTACATCCTTACAGCTTAGAAAGCCTCACTTTTCAGCGCTATCACCTGCTCTCAGCCTGCCACATCCCCAGCTTCCAATTCGCTGTACTTTTCCCAGGTCTTATCTTGAATGACCTTTGCACCATTTAACACTGGATATTCATAACTTTGGATATCTGCCTGGCTTGTGTGATGTCATTTTTTTCTTGAATTTTTAAAACTTATTTGTTGTTGCTCCTGCTGAGCTGTTCTGCTTGGCTTTGAAAGTGCTAGTTGTGGGGTTGGTGGGCCCATTTACTTGTACTTCCTATTAGAAAGTCCACTTGGCAAAAGTTCTAAAGCCACATCCTCCTTTTATCTACTAGTGGTAGGGGCCGGCGAGATGGCTCAGCAGTCTAAAACACCTGCTTAAGAAAGCTTAGGCAACCACAGGGATGGCAGTTCGATCCCTGGCACCACATGCTGCACCAACCCCACCCCAAGGGCAGGCTAAGCCAGTCATAATATATAAAAATAAATAAATAAATAAACTGTAATATCTATTGGTGGCAAAGATGATTATTTTAGTCTTTCTTTTGTCTTACCCTACAGTTTTGTTTCATTTGCTCAGAGAAGAAAGATTATTTTTCATGGAACTTATAATATCAATACTTTATTAAGGATTAAATCCCAATGCTTCTGTCTATTTACCTGAGGTGGATCCTTCTAGAACTTCACCTCTCCCTGTACTTTTAGTTCTAGTTGTTTCTGTGATGTTATCTCTACAAATTTTTGTCTCTTACTCTGCACATGGATACTCACTTTTGTCTTTTTTTTTTTTTTTTGTCTTTTTGAGACAGGGCCTCGCTATGCAGTTGAGGTTGGCCTTGAGCTCACTTTTGTAGCCCAGGCTGGTCTCGAACTCGCACCAATCCTCCTGCCTCAGCCTCCTGAGTGCTGGGATTACAGGTGTGAGCCACCACGCCCGGCTTCACTTTTGTCTTGAAAACCGGATGGACTCAAAAGGGCCTCTCTACTGCATCTCTCCATCACATTCCTGGTACAATATTGCTTTATCGGTTAGTCCACCATATTGTAGTTTGAATGGTTCTCCTAAAAGTTTATAAGTTGAATACTTTATCACCAAATTCATATGTTAATGAGGTTCTGGAGGGTTTTGAGGACTAGGAAAGGTTAGGGGACAGGATGCCTATGGTGCCATTAATGGCTTTATAAGACAAAGAAGAGAGACCCAAGCTAGCACAGTTGCTCTGCCTTATGAAGGGATGCCCTCCGCCATATTACTGTGTAGCAAGAAACCTCTACTTGATGTCAGAACCATACTGTTGGGCTTCTCAGTGTCCAGAAAGGTAAGCCAAATAACTTGTGTTTGTAATTTCTTCAGCCTTTAATGCTGTGACAGCATCAGGACGTGTATTAGGAGATGGTATAAATGACATAATAGACTGTATATGTCATATAAATCTTGATACACATATGAAATGATGCATGTAATAGGACTGCTGGTTACTATTGACCCAAAAGACAGTAGAAAACTTTTTAAGTAAGCAAAATTAAATTTAGTAGGCCCACTAAAGTAAGGGAGAAAGCTGTCTTCATTGCGTATTAGTAATGTTTCAAAATGGGCAAATTAAGGAGGACAGATAGAATATACACACACACACACACACACACACAAACATGCATATGTGCTTGGATTGTAAGTAACTTGTAAGTTGTGACTTGTTCTTGTAAATTGTGAAATGTTCTGCAAGATAAGCAAACATTTCTATTTATTTCTGTTATATATTTGTTTATATTATATATTTAGTACAAGGTCTCTCTACACAGCTCAAACTCATAGTGATCCTCCTGTCTCCGCTTCCCTAGCTCTGGGGTTATAGATGTGCACCACCAAGCCTGGTCTCCATGGCCAGCTCAGTGAGCCCAGGGGAGGGGCCAGCACAGCATGTGGTGCCAAGAATCTAACTCTGGTTCCTGTGCTTGCCTAAGTAGGCACTCAGTCTGATGAGCTATCTTGCTGGCCCTCTAATAAATTTTAACTTAATAAACAAGTAACATTTTGCAATACTAGTAGTATATCATGCTGGATGTCAAATGATCACAACTGAAACAATGGTTCTCTCTGTCTCTGTCTCTGTCTCTGTGTCTCTCCCTCTCCCTCTCCCCCTCCCTTCCTCCCTCCCTATCTCTCTCTCTCTCTCCCCCCTCCTTCTTTGATCGTGGGTCATGTCTTCCAATAGGCTTTGGAGGAGATCTCATCTTCAGAGGAGCAGGAAAAAATGGGCAAAGGAATCCTCACTTCAAATGAGATTAGAGAGATGTGTAAGATGTGGGAAACAGCACAACATTTTTAGGAAGCACCAGCTGAGTGAGATTGGCAGTGGAAGCGATGAATCTGTTTACTGACCATGTACTGTCACATTTCCATGAACTCCTCAAAAGGAGGCAAAAACAAGGGCCATTGTGTAGGTTCCTTGTTAGAATTTCACAGAAAGCAAAAGATTCCACTGAGCCAATAAAAATCAGTGATTCTATTAGTGATAGTGAAGATCATCCTACAAAGTAATCTTCCTCTCTCTTGTGTGCATACCTTGTACCAGCCATGAAGGTATTCAAAGATTAGTTCAGGTTAATTTATTTGTTTTTCTTCATATTTTGTATTTTATTCATTATTTGGTATAATATTACAGTATTATAATTTTTGTATGAATATTTTTGGGTTGTGCAATGAATCATGTGACTTTCTATTATTTCTTTTGGAGAAATTTGCTTTGTTATACAAATCTGGATTATACACACACACACACATATGGATACATGTTTATCTATCTATATATGTACAGAAAGGTGAATGAGGTTTTTTTAAAAGACTATAAAATAGTAAAAAAAGAATTAGGAACAATATAAGAAAGATTGCTATGTTGCATGATGTTATTTTCAAATTTGTTGTTTAGCTTATCAGACACAAACATGTAAAATTGGTTAAAAGCAAAACAAAAAAGTTATAAGAAATTAGAAAGAAAAAAATAAGAATCTAAAGAAAAATTTTAAGCATTAAATACTCTTTTGAAAAGACCTGCAGAAGTCGGTAGCAGAATTACTCAAATTATCCTGCCTACATCCATTCAGGTTTTCTAGTACATTGCAGAGTGTTTTACAGCCTGAGCACCCTGGTTTTAAGCTATATCTTTCGAGGCAGAAAATCGACCGGATTGTGGCTGTGTGTATGATAAAACAACTTTGGCTTGGTGGTCCCACCCAGTCACAGGTGGAAAACAGTAGACAACAGTTGTGGACTTGGTGAGTGAGCTGTTTCCACAGGCCCATGGTCTTATCTTCCAGCAGTCAGCTTTTTACGGAGTGCAAGTCCTTTTGCTTGCTCCTAGCTTGTAAGCAGGAAAATATTGTTCCAGAATTGGTTAGCACGAATTCAGGAAAGTGTGTTGATGTAAATTTCAGGATCGTTGGGGCTGTTTTAAGGACCCGTTGATTTTAATGCACGTGAAATATTCCTCACATATACTGTGTCACAACTTCTCTAATGAAGATGTTGATAATTATTAAATAATATCTCAGTTTTGAACGCAGATAGCACCATCCTTCAATGATTGTCTTAGTATCCTGTCTCTCCTACCATATCATGGGTTCCCAAGTACCAGGGTGATGTTCTATTCATTTTGTATCTGTGCTTCCAGCGCAGAGCTTTGCCATGTCAGAGTTCTCAATGAATGTTCACAGAGTGACTAGTTGAGGCACTGTGCATATAGGTTGAAATCACATGAGTTACATCTCTGAGTGTTCTGAGGAAGGGATAGTAGCAGTGGACAAAGTCTTACTGGAATGCAAGAAAGAGGTGAATTAAGAAGGAAGAAATCTGACTTTCTGCTGTCAGGAGCCGCTGTTTTGGGCTGAAGTTTAGTCACTTAGCCAGCAGCCATCATCACTCAGGTTTGGAGACAGAGTGAGGAAGAGCACCAGTAACTCTGCCCACGGAGCTCATGAGGGAAGCCTCCAGGGCTGGCATGCGCTGGGCCCTGGTGCCAAGGGATGTGGATCAGGGCAGAGGTCTGAGAGTGGCAAACATAGATGGCAACTGCTTCTCTTGTTTAATGAAAATATAGTTGTATTTCTTCAGAGAAAATAAACAGAGCTTAAGAGGAAACTGGGTCTCTATCAGTAACAAAAATGAGGTTAGTCGTTCTGTCAGTATAGCGAGACATTAAATAATGACAGCATTGAACGTTTTTATCTGCCTGCCTTCCCTTCTGCTAGGAGATCTATTCTACAAACAGTTTTTCTTCCATCAGATATGTGCTTCTATCAGTCCTAAGTGTGAAGCAAAAAATGAATGCATGGTTTCCTAGTCACCTCGAACCAGATGCCCCAGGCATGGGGCCTCCTCCTTCGCTGCTATAAAATTCCCAGCCTCCCTTCCTCAGGAATACGAGAACTGACAGTGCTCAGTAGGTACCAATCAATGTACAGAACTTATTTAATTTTTAAACAAGTAATACTGACTTTTGTTTTCTTGACCTATGAATGATTTTTTTTTTTTCTTTGTTGTCTTTCTGAGACAGGGTTTTGTTCTGCTGCTCAGGCTGGCCTCAAACTCACTCTGTAGCCCACCCTGGCCCCGAACTCACAGTTATCCTCCTGCCTCAGCTTCCCAAGTGCTAAGATTACAGATGTGCTCTACCATACCCTGCCGAGTGAAGTTTGTTTAGGAAATATATAGCTAAAAGCTAAATTTGTAAAAACAGTTTAAAAGTTTTTTAAACTCAGCACTTAAGCGCTTCACTGACTTTCACATGGGTACTTGTGTACATATGCATAATATATTCACATATATTTTTATGTGTGCATGCACACATCTAGTGCACTTAGGCAGGATAGAAAATAAACACGAAGGGGCCCGGCGGGATGGCTCAGTGGTCTAAAGTGCCTGCTTGGGAAAGCTTGGGAAGCATCAGGGACCGCGGTTCGATCCCTGGCACCACATGCTGCGCCAGCCCTGCCCTCGGGGTGGGCTGAGCAGGCCATAAAAATGAGTGAATAAACAAATGAAGGTTCTGAAACAAGAAAAAAATAAATAAATAAAATAAAAAATTGTAAAAAAAAAAAAAAAGAAAAGAAAATAAACACAAAGTCAATAGCATTTCTGTACATCAATAATGAGTCCACACAGAAGGAAATCAGGAAAATAATTCCACTCATAATAGCTTAGAAAACCTAAATGCTCAGGAGTCAGCCTAGCCAAAGAGGTGAAAGACCTCAACTGCAATGAAAATTATGGAATTCTGAGCAAACAAATTGAAGGAGACATTAGAAAATGGAAAGATATCACGTATTTGGTTATAATACAAAAAAATCCAGAGATTCATTGCAATTCCTATAAAAATATCAACAACATTCTTCACAGAGCTAGAAAAACATTCATATGTAGTGGATTAGTACTGTGCCATAAAGAAGAATAAGCTTGAGTCATTTTCAGGAAAACGGATGCACTCAGGGACCGTAATATGGTGTGAAATGAATCAGACACAGAAGTCTAAATGCCCCATGGGTTCCCTTACGTTAGAAACCCAAAATACAAATAAAGAACAAAATAGAAGCTGGTAAGTGAGGAGATGGATCTTTTGCTAAGGAGAAGGGGACCAAGAGATGGAGGGGGGCAGGGGGTGAGGCGGGGCAGGGGGATGACAAAGAGTGAAGATGCTCTCTGTACACACACCAGCCGCTCGCAATGCAGTCGCTTTGTGGTGTTGTCACACATTCACAAAAGCTACAAATCACACAAGTCGTTCCCCAGTTAGCTTAGGATAAGAATCCTCTCAGGCAGCTGACTTACACAGGCCTCATGTCAATGTAAGTGGCACATACATAATACCATGCCAGTTCTTTGGAAGTGATTTTGTTTCTTCTAACAGTAGTGGTAGGAGGCGGTCATCGTTCTGTTTGTGCACAGCTTGGCTACAGGTAGCTTAGGCTCATCCCACCAGCGGGCAGAATGTCACTGCAGCTCTGCGTGGTGCTTAAAGACCAACTCAAGCAAAACAAGATGTAGCCGCTCTGTCGCTTCAGTATCACCACCTGTAATCTTTATTTGTTTTCAGAGGAATCTACTCTTGGCAAAAGAGACACAAGTGATGTGGAAAAGGAAAATCAAGGCGCAAGGGCCATGCCAGCCTTGGAATACTCAGGGCACCTCAGAAAGACTGCCTTCATCTGCAAAGGAGGAAAAGTCCCTCATTCTGGGTCACAGGTTGCAGGAGGAACAGACACTTCTTTGACTGAAATTCAATCACCAGATTCTCTCCCAGGATCCTTTTCATCTCAGTGTTATAGTCACAGGGTCACGGGAAAAGCTGCAGACTCTCCTTTCTTGTCGCCATAAGAATGAGTCACTGATTTTCTTTTTGCAGAAGATAATAGAAAGAAAATCTCCCCACTGGGTTCGTTTTCCTAAACCCATGATTCTCCACTTGTCGTCTTTTCTGTAAAGCATGTTCACCTTACAATACACTTAGCATGGTTAGACCTGAGAAGCGGATAATTGGTTTCTTTCCTTTTTCTTTCGTTTTTTAAAACTTTTTGTATGCATTTGGTACAGGGTCTCACTATGCAGCTTGGGTTCCTAGTGATCCTCTTGTTTTCAACCTCCCCAGTGCTGTAATTACAGGTGTGCACCACCATGCCTGGTCTTAGTGGTAGATTCAGTGTGCCTGGGGAAAGGGCTGGTATGGCCTGTGGTGCTGGAGATCAGACCCCAGTCGCCATGCTTGTCTAAGCAGGTACTTAGTCCACTGAACTATCTCACCAGCTGTGGAAGTGGGTTTTTTTTGAAATTCCTTTGGCAAATATTTCTCTCTCTGTCTCTCTGTCTCTGTCTCTATCTCTGTCTCTCTGTCTCTGTGTCTCTCTGTCTCTCTCTCTCTCTCTCTCTCTCTCTCTCTCTGTCTCTCTCTGTTAAAGGAATAAAGAAGAGGAGGCTTATTGTACTTTCCCTGGATATAAGAGATCTGGTGTTAGACTGGCCATTACTGCAACTAAGCCGTATGACTTGGAAATACACATCTTACTTGGACTCTTCAGTTAGAAAGAGAGCATTTAATCTTGGTGAAATTGTCTTGAAATTACCCTTTTAATTGGAAAATTTCCTTGCATCAAAGAATGTTAGATGTAAAATGTTAGATGGCTTGACAGCAAAAACCTGCCTTTTTGGCTTGATGTGACACCATATCAGATGTGGCGTCCCCATGAATCTGAGCCCCAGTTACTTTTGCCTGCAGCTGGAGAAAGTGGACAGGACATTCTAATTAGCTCCATCATCACGTACTCCAATGTGAGACAGACTATTATATGTATTCATGAGACAGAAGCACACGGGGCTTTATGTTTCAAATTTCTTAGTATCAAATTAGAAGTGTTGGTTTCTGGTTAGAACTCAAGCCTTTCCAAATGTACTCCCTGGGACATTTTCATCCAGTTTTCCTTTGGTCACCATCAGACGATAGACCTCCAAGTACTCACAGTGCAGTCGGTGCATTTCCTGGAAGATTATTTGTTTATAGTAGGGCAAGATGAAAACTGAGCATGAGAATTTCTCAAATGGGAAGTCTTGGAGAGAGAATGTTTCCAAAGCTCCTAAAAATGGCCCAGTAAGTTGTTCAACTCAGCCGCCAGAGGGACTGGTCAGGCTTCAGAGCAGCACAGGGTCACACGCTTGCAGCCACCGCCTTCACCAGGGCCACCCAGTCCTCAGCTCAGGGCTTCAGGCTGCTGCCCCTGGAGAGCTCACGTCAGCTTCTATCATCCTTGTCTTTTACTGAAAATGAGCCACTGCCCCTTAATGATGCCATGCCTTTTATTCTCCGTAGCTTACTTTAACTGACACTTTAGCTTAAAATTCAGCACCAGAGAGGGTGTGAGATGACACCCAGCATGTGGAGCAATAGAACAAGCTGAACAATGTCAGGGCCCTGGAGCGCAGGTTGGAACCTTCATTAGCCCAGAATTTTTGTCTACAGTGAACCGGAAAATAATGATGGTCTGTGCTCCATGGCCAAGCCGGCACGAACAATTAAGGAGCAGTGGTTTAATTGACCTGATTTGAAGATGTGGCACAGCTGAGTACTTCTCCCTGGGGCTGGCTCTCCCCGAGCAGAGCAGATGGCCATCAGGGTGGTCAGAGCACAGGTGACCAGTCAGGGTAACCAAAGGGGACAGGGCAGTCAGGCCTCTTCTGGATGGGCTGGCAGCCTGGGCCAGCTGGGCTGAGCCATATGTCCCTGCCTATTGCGCTGTCCTGTGACTTCCCAGCAGCTTCCTTTCAGTAATACTTGTAAGCACAAGGATGCGACACTTTAGCAAATGGTTACTTGTGGGCAGTCTTCTGAGCAGTGGTGACACAGTGATGAGCAGGATTCTAGAAGTGGCCTCAAAGGGCATGTGGTCTCGCAGGCTGGGGAAGACACAGCTGCAGGTGACTATAGGCTAGTCCCGCTCTTCCCAGTGTGGCCATAGCACACATGTGGGCTGAGCAAGAGCTAGAGATCATTTCTTAGTACAGATGACATGGAGAAGAAACAGCTGTATGGAGTATGTCATCACTAAAAAATGGCTCTGCGACTCAACACAGTTCAAAGCAGTATAAAGATTTAGAGCACTTTTAGCTTACATTCTGAACTTTATTTTCAAAAGAGAAAATTCAGAAATCTCATCCTAAGTGCACACTTTCCTACCTGTACCCTCCAGTTACTCAGCCTTCCCAGTGGCTGCTATTCCTGTTGGTCCAGAGGCCCCTGCTTGGCCTGTCGGAGGGGCACACACATATGCTCCTTTTTCCTTTACAGCTTGCAACTTGTCACTTAAAATACACCATGAAAATCACTCCTTGTCAGCCAATACTGAGCTTCGCAACTTGTAAAAATGACTACATGCTATTGTATTATATGTGAAGGATTTTTAAGAATAATTTATTTAGTTTGTACTCTTAAGGAACTTTTTCTTAACAAAAAATATTTACAGACTTATTACAGATGACCCTTCAGTAAATACTATTATTATTATTATTATTATTATTATTATTATTATTATTATTATTATTTTGACCAGCTCAGCCCTCCCTGAGGGGTGGGTTGGCACAGCATGTGGTACCAGGAATTGAACGGTGGTCCCCTGTTCCTGCTTAAGCTCATCTAAGCAGGTGCTTTAGACTACTGAGCTATCTTGCCAGACCACAGTGAATATTCTTGTAAGTAATTAATTTCAAACAAGTGGAAGTTTATTTGTAGGAGTAGCATGTGGATAAGTAGATGTGCCTTTTTATTTTTAAAAGTGATGTCTAGTTGTTTTTTCTTGAAAGTTATTCACAATTACCCATGATATATAAATCTATATACTCCTTACTTACTACCTCAGTGTATTATAATTTTTTATCTCCTACAATGTGATCATTAAAATTATATTTTATTTTATTAAATTTTATTTTCTTTAAGTGGTATTTTATTTTTATTTTCCTTGTTATACGTGCAGCAGAGAGAATTTTTGTTTTCTTCTGCTCTTTTAGCTGCACAGATGTGGGCCTGACACTAACCTGGCAAGGGCTAGATGCACAGGAGAAAAGGGATGTGATTTTTATTGATGTTGGTATTTTTCTATGTCCATGGCTTTATAGAAGAGAGCCCCAAAGACTCTGTGCTAGTCCCGGCTTGTCTATCATTTTAGCTAAAGCAACCCAAGGTGAGAGAGAGGGTCTGGACCCCTGTAGCCCAGTAAGGGAGGGCTCTGTGGGGGAACCAAAGGAAGACAAGGGTTCTCTTCCTTCTGTGTCTGAAGACTGGCCTGAGCCTGCCCCCTGGGCCAGGGATAGTGTGCTTTCTCTTTCTCTGCTCCTGGAGGCCCCTGTTTCATACACAATCCATGGCCTGCTTTGAGACAGATAAAAGGAGAGCAGGCTGTCCTGCGCCTGAGATAGAATGTTTGCTGTTTCTTAGTTGCCTTCAGCTCTAAATAATCACAGTGCAAAAAACATGTTTTGAGGTGGGATCTCCATTCTAATCCTCTTCAGAGGGGTCAGGATATTTTGCATATGTTTAAATGCTATGTTGGTGCCTTGTCTGCTTAAATTCTTTGCCTATTTTCCCCACTATTTTTAGTAATTTTCTTACAAAATCAGAGACACTCTGTGTTCATTAAAATTGGAAATTAGGGCCAGCCATGTGTCTCACTGGACTAAAGCACCTGCTCAGGCAGGTGCAGGGACCCTAGTTGGATCCCCTGGGTGCTGTGCCGGCCCCGCCCCTAGGGCTCATGGAGATGGTGCATGAGACTAGGCATGCTGACGTGGGCCTGCAGTCCAGCTCTTAGGGAAGCTGGACACAGGTGGATCACTATGAGTCTGATCTATGTAGCGAGAGCCTGTAAATACTGTAGACCCTTACTAAAATATAATGAATAAATAAATAAGGCGGTGAGAGTGTAACTCAGTATAAAGGACCTGGGTTCAAATCCCAAAACCTGAAAGAAAATTGTCTCAGTTCGTCATTTCTTTTTTTGATTTAGTTCTTTTTTTTTTTCTTTTTTTGATGCCAAGAAGACAAAAGTTGTTTGTGGAGATACCCATTTTTACATCTAGAGCTGCTCAGTTTTATCTTATCTAGAAAGTCCCTTTGACAAACTGCAGAAAAAAGTTCACATAATTGTATGTAGTATTTATATCCATAATTGATTCTGAATCTTTGATCTGTCTGAAATTTAATTTTTCTATAAAGGCAGGAAAAAAAATAAAGGCAGAAATCCAAGTAGACACAGCAAAGATCTCAGGCCAACTTACTGAATAACTTACCTTTTCCCCTATTGACATGAAATATCACATTTATCATATACTAACTAGCTGAGAGGTGGAGCCCACGTGGAATTTTCACTTCTGCTCCAGCGACTGTCTTCTTGGGCAGCAGGATTCTAAGCGCTGTGTACAGAGTGGGGCAGATCCCTGTTCTTTATGCCTTGACCTGTGTTTCTCAGTGTGGTAATCTTTCCATTTGAGCATCGGAATCACAATGTCTTGTTAAAAATAGTTGAAATGGGGGGAAGATTTCATTAAAGAGATCAGTGCAGAAGGAATTGGCCTCTATGATACCTCATGTGTGTTCAAGAGCATGATTCTGTGTGTTTGCCTTTTCAGAGTCCTTTAGTATCATTTTACTCCCTCCCTTCTCCCTGTTTCACTTTGATTTCTTTGTACATTTAGGGGCTGTTTCTGAAACATTTGTTAGGCGTTTATCTCTCTGCTTGTGTTTGCTGGAGCTTTGTCTTCATGATAGTAGCTGTGTGTTGTTTGATTCAGAGATATCTGTAAGTCTTAGATGTGCTCTGTCAGATGATGTCGTTTGCTACTACTGGCTCTAACCTTACCCTGTCTGGGCTCCTCACCCATGTGCCGTTTCATTGTGAAGCAGTCTCATTTTCAGCCATTCTGGGCTTCATCGCTTTCATACCTGGATCAGCTATGGCCTGTGTTGTTTCCCACCTCTTTGCTCCCTTGTAACCAAACCTCCTCTCATGTGCAGCATGACCTATGCACCCATGTAGGGCTGCTCTGCCATTACTGTGGGCAAAGATTCACGAACCTTGCACAGGAAAATATTCTCCTTGTCCGTCTCTTTGGCAGGAGGCCCTGAGATATTCTCAGGGCTGCATGTGGGTCCCTGTGGGGCACATGTTCAGTCAGTTGCACCTTAGACTGGCTCCCAGTTTTGTTTATTATTTCATGATAATTTATATATCACCATGTATGTATACTTTCAAAAGTTAGTTTTGTTTTAGTAATTCCTTTCTTTTTTATGTGTGTTTAGTACAGGTTCTATAGACATTCATTACACTGATCACACTCAACTATCATCCTGTTTTCGGCCTCCCAAGAGCTGAGAGTATAGGCATGCACCACCACAACTAGTCTCAATTACCATTTTAGTACACCCCCTGGGGCAAGTAATTCTTTTCTTATTTTTTATTATTTTGCGAGTCCTGATCAGTGATAAATTGACATAGTGTACCTGAACTCTGAGCCAATGTATGGCTTGGCATGATGGCTGATTGAGAGACTTTGCCTGTGTTTTCTGATGTCCCAGGACATGTAAGTTATGCTTAAAGTTTAACTTGTAGACTGAAGTTCCTCATGCATGCGCCTGGGTACTCAGTAGTTTGCCGTCAACACATTGGCACTATTGTCATTCTAGCACAGACAAGTATTTGTCCTGGTGGCTCTGGGTGCATATTTTATGGGCTCTCCTTTTTCTGCACATTGGAGGTGAATAGCAAATCTGTGCTTGTAATAGCTAAAATGTCTTCAGACACTGCCCAATGCCTAGTCCATGGTGGGAGTAGGACATCACCCCTCCGTGGCAGCCACTGCTCTTGTCAGGTGGTGGAAACATTTCCCAGTCTTTTTTTCTGAAAAGGAACATAGCCCCCTAGGTGTCTAGCTCCTGTAATTTTTCCCACTGTCAGCGTCATGTTTAAGTTTGAAAGTGCCCAACTGGCCATGCATACTTTTCTTCTCTTATAGTCATGAGATATTCATTTTGATTTTTGAAATGACTTTTTCAATTTTCTGTTTTTTTTTTTTTTTTTTTTTTATCAGTTTGGGGCAGAGAAGATACATCAGAGTGAAAACTAATGATGGCATCTCTACTGGAAGCCTGTATGACTGATGCCTTCTTAGGGTGATTAGTATACTAGTACTCCACTGAAACCCTTCCAAAATCAGCCTGAAGGGGAAAAGAAAAGCCAGTCTTGTGGTTGGGTGAAGACGGCCTTTCTGTTCTCTTTGTGTCAGTTTTTCTCTGTGCTCCGGGTCTTCCCCATTAGCACACAGATAGTCCTCTCTTCTCCCTCCACAAAATCCGAAGGCCTGGCTCTCCCTAGCTTCCCTGCACCACTGGAGACGGCCTGGCCATTAGCCACTGTTGCTTGCCCCAGTGAGATTGGTTTTGTTTTTCAATAAACCAAACTTAAATCTTCAGAATGCTAAGATTGTCTTTCTGTATTTTCGTTTTATTTTACTTTTTCTTGTCATTGAAACCTCAGCTTAGCCATTCCCCTCGGCAGAAGCTTTACTGACAACTCAATCACAAATTTCTCCCCAGTCATTCTTTAGCACGGACCTGTTTTTGTTCTTCAGAATTCTTCTTACTTTTATACATTTTTATTGCTCATCAACAGTTCCTAGAATACAAGTGCATTGGGACGAAGACTATTTTTTGTTTCAATGTTCTATATTTAGGGCCAAGAATAAACTTGTCACAGAGTTGAAGGATATTTACAAAACAATAATAAATTCAAAACATGTGCGCATAAGTGCTCTGAATATAATAGAAACACACGTTGACATCTGTAGCTATAACAAAATAGTGACAGCAACCTGAGCTGGGTGTAGGGCATGAGGAATCATAATCCTGGGAGTGACGTTTCCTTTCTATGGCCTGTGGGATGATGTCATTGCTCTGCAGAGTCAAGGAAGCCCAAATCCTAACATTCTCCATGCATGCACATTACAGAATCATAACCACTCGAGGTGTATCTTTCCCTTGTCATTTTCAGTGGTATGTTTTATTTCTTATTTATGTTTAGTTTTAAGACTATCGATAGAAGTGGTTCAAAGGCAGCAAGGTTTTAATTTTTTTTTGTAGTGCTAATGTCAAACCCCGTGCTAGGGATGGTGAGTATGAGTCCACATGCTCAGGTTTGGTTTTGGATTTCAGGCAATAATCAGGACTTCAGAACATCGTAAGTGACAGCATTGCATCCACCATCCACCAGTGTATGAATTTGTCTAGATCGTGTATTCAGGCTCGTCTGTCTGGGGAATAGAATTGTTAAAGTAAAAGGAAATCCTGGAGTGCTAACGGTTATTATTTGTTTTAAAATTAAGTGATATATCCATACAACAGCAAGACAAATAGGTCTGTTTAGAAAACATCACAAAATAGTGAAATGTGCGGTAAAACAACCAGACATTTAATGGTAATAAAGAAAGATAAGCTAAATATGAAAATTCCTTTATTGAAAAATTCTCTTTGCTTTTTCTCTGAGCAGGTGGTGGTGGCAGCGACTTTTGCAGCTTTGGCCAAGATGAGGGCTCAGGATCTTCGTGGCAAGAAGAAAGAAGAGTTGTTAAAACAGCTGGATGACCTGAAGGTAGAGCTGTCACAGCGACAGGTCACCAAAGTGATGCGCAGTGTGGCGTCCAAGCTCTCCAAGATCCGAGGTGTCCACAAATCCATCGTCCATGTTCTCAGTGTCATCAATTAGGGCCAGAAAGAAACCCTCAGGAAATATTACAAGGGCAAGAAGTACAAGCCCCTGGGCCTGCGGCCCAAGAAGACATGAGCCATGCTCGTGGCTTAATAGCATGAGGAGAAGCTGAAGACCAAGAAGCAAAAGCGGAAGGAGTGGCAGTACCCACCGTGCAAGTTTGCCGTCAAGGCTTCAATAGCTTGGCAATAAAACTCAAATTCTGGAAGAAAAAAAAAACCCAATAATTCTCTTTGACAAAGACCTGGATAGTAAAGAATGAAATAAATTATCATTTAGTAATGGCCTCAATAATATTTCAGGTTAGAAAAGTGATTTATTATGATAATTTCTTTAAAGAAAGAAATTTTTGTTTCAAAGAAACTATCTTTATTCCCTAATCATTTTCTCTTTAGTGACATAATATATTGCCATTTCCCCACAGTCTCTCAATACAGTTTTATAACATATCATGGTGTTAGGATAAGCAGGTGTTCTCACTTGTACCTAGATGTCTTCCTAAAGCCTCATGTGGTTATAAGTGGGGCTTTTCAGAGCTGTTAGATCTAGAGTGTGTGAGGTGATCCTGGTGTGGTACTAGGGATATTAAGACTCCTCCCCTCTGGAGATGAGTGCTACACACCCTAAAGAGGGTAGCCTGGATAGGAAATAAAGAAGGCTGTTGGGTGGCTTGGTGCTTGCAGCTTGCTTCTCTGATATTTGCTGCCTCCTGCCTTCTGCCCACCATGAACTGTTTTTCCTTTGCAGTGCCTCTTTGCTGTGCCAACTTGCATTGGAGCCAGACTATGGACTGAATCCTTTACAAACCATGAGCCAAATAAACCTCTTCCCCACTTTAAATTTGGCTGTCAGATGTTTTGTCTCAGTAATGAGAAAAATAACTAGGACGCCATGTGATAATATTAATTGTACAAGTTAGCAGTTGTCTGTGTGCTCACAGAACTGAACAATGAACACCATCCTCTAATTAAAGAACATTTTATCACATAAGAAGCCCTTTTTCAAGAGCAGCAACACCCCACACCTCCTCCCTCTGGGTTCTGGAAATTGATCATCTATTTTCTTCATGTACGGATTTGATCAGTCTAAACATTGAATAAAAAAAGAAACATATAATGTATGTCTTTTTGTAATGACCTTTTAATTTTCATGACCTTTTAAGGTTCATCATTGCCAACTGATAGCACATATCATACCTCGTTCATTAATACGACTAATGTTTCACTGTAGGGATGTGACATATTTCATTTACTTATCAGTTGATGATATCCAAATTTTCACTTTTTGATGATGGTAAAAAAGGCTGTGAACACTTGTGTACAAATTTTTGAGTGAATGTATGCTTTCAGTTCTCTTGAATCTGTACCTAGGAATAGAATGGTTGGGGTGTGTGATAACATTATATTTCACCTTTTAAAGAACTACCAAGTTGCTTTCCAAAGTGATTGCACCATTTTACAATTTCAGCAGCCATGCCTGAGCATTCTGAGTTTCTTGTATCCCAGTCAGCATATGTTGTTTTCTGACTTTTTCATACGTAGAAATCCTAGCAGTTAAAGTGGGACCTCACTGTAGTTTTCATTTGCAATTCCATGCTAACAAATGATGTTCAGTGTCTTTTTATGCACGTATTGTCTATTTATGGAGAATGTGTATTCGAGTATGTACCAGTCAGGGTTTACTAGAGAAACAGATACAGCACACAATACACAAATGTATAAGAAATGACCAGTTTGCCTTACAATGACAGTCGGCCCACAGTTGGATGAGGAAGAATGTAGAGGGGCTCTACACGCTGGAGACTGAAGCGTCCAGCCTAAGGTCCAGGATTTATAGAGCATAACCCGAGAAGAGAGGGAATCAGTGAGCACACCCAGCCGTGACTGCAGTTACAACTCCTATAGATAGGACACAGTGCAAGTGGGCAACAGCGTGATATGCACCATGCAAGACAACCCGAGTGAAGAATTGACTAATAAAGTTTCTGTTAATCCTTCTATAATAAAAAGGACAATGAAACTGAGGGCTCATAAGCTGGGCGGGGTGGCACACGCCTATAATCCCAGCACTTGGGAGGCTGAGGCAGGAGGATCAGCGCAAATTCGAGACCAGCTTGGGCTACAAAAGTGAGCTCAAGGCCAGCCTCAGCTGTATAGTGAGACCCTGTTTCCAACAGATAAAAAAAAAAAAAAAAAAAGAAAAGAAAAGAAAGAAGTTGAGGGCTCATAATATAGTGGAGATCATTTAATATTTCCTCCATGCAGTGTGACTAATCAGCTAAGTACTTTTACTCCACTTAGACTCCACTTAGAATAGCAATAATTACTGTACCTAATGTACACTATGCTCATGTGTCAGTGTTGATTCTACTCTAAATATATGGCAAACTCACATGACAAATACTAGGAGACCAACTGATATTATTGCTCATACTATTCTTATATAATAAAAAGGTTCTTTTTTTTTTTTTTTTCCAGAATAGTATGTTATGACATGGGAAATTATTCTGAATCTGGGTAGAATTAGAATGTAAACTTCAGGGTGACTGAAAAATCAAAATAAGTGTTGATATAAAATTGGATCTTCACCAGTGGGATGAAAAAAGGTTGTATTTAGATTATGATCTGTTAATAATATTAGAATTCCAGCAGCTAGTGTTCACTGCAGTGTCCCTGCAAGGCTGTATCAGGAGGCTGATGGGTCTGTGACAGAATACTGAAGATTCTGTGATGAAGGCTGAAGAAGTCTACACCAGGAGGCTGAGGTGTCCCAGGCAGAGCTGAATCATCTGCTCCAGAAGCCAGAGACATGACCAAGAGAGAGGTGAGGACCCAAGCTCCTTCAAAGGACCAGCAATGACTCCTCATTTCCTTTTATCTTCGGCAGCCTGCTTACCCTTGGGGGGGGGCGGGGTCCTTTACACTCACACCCTCTCTGTGCATTCCTCTTCCACAGGCTCAGGATGAATACCAAGTGAGGACCCTGGCCCTCTGCTAAGTCACTTACTTAACCTTCTAAACTTCTCAAGTTGACACAATGAACAGCATCCTAGAGTAGCAAAGTGAGTCCTTTATACCCCATGATGTAGAGCTGCTAAGTTACTTAGTTAAGCTTCTAGACTTTTCAAGTTGATACAATGTGTCAATCATAACAAGATCCTTTGTTTGCACTCTTTATATTTTCATTGTTTAAGAATGTTTTATGTTTTTTACATATGGGACATTTATCATATACAATTTTTAAACGTTTCCTCTCAGTGTATAGTCTTTTCAGCTCTCTGAATAATATTTGGTGTACACAAATTTATTATTTTGAAGTCCAGTTTGTATACTTCTGCATTTTTTGTTTGTGTTTTTGGTGTCAATTCTGTGAAAACATTTACAAATGCAAGATCAGGCAGATTTATGCCAAATATTTTTTTATAAGAATTTTATAGTGTTACCTCTTCCATTTAGGTCTATGGTCTCAGCATACATCTATTTACTGAAAAATGTCTCCAGTTTATCCTCTTTTATTGTAGAATAGATTTGTATTATACATAAAAATAACAGATTTTCTTCATTCATCCATTACTGAGCATCTGAGCTGTTTCCAAGATTTTGCTGTTGGCAGTCACGCTGCTATAAACATGGGTGTGAATAAATCCCTGTTGTATGATTCTTTTGACTCTTTTGGGAAGATACTAAGAAAGGGAACTGGTAGCAACCTCTCACTTTAGATTTTTGATGAATCTCCACAGTAAGTTACATGATGATTGTACCAATTCATGTACCCATTAATAGTGGACAAGGGTTGCTTATTTTCTCACAGCCTCTTCGGTATTTGGTATTGGTTGATTTCTTGATTACAGCCACTGCTTTTGGAGAGCAATGGGACGCCAGTGTTGTTTTAATTTTCATTTATCAATTGACTAGTGATGCTGAACAATTTTTCATGGATTTATTTGCTGTTTGTATTTCTTTATTTGAGAAGTATGTACGCATTTCCAATGTATATTTTTCAATTTGAATTTTTAAATTTTAGTGGTCTAGTGTTTTTTTGTGTGTGTGAGTTCTTTATAATATTTTAGGTATTAGTAGTCTGTTGTCTGAGGAATAGCTTGTATTTTTTTTTCTCCATTCCCATATTCTATAGATTGTCTCTTCAGTCTTTTTTTTTTTTCTTTTTGAGACAGGGTCTCATTACACAGTTCAGGCTGGCCTTGAACTTGCACTGATCCTCCTGCCTCAGCCTCCCAAGTGCTGGGATTACACTCATGTGCTACCACACCCGGCGATATATCTTCAGTTTTCTGGGAGTTTATTTTGCTGTGAAAAAGCTTTTTAATAAATGAGGTCCCAATTCATTCTTTATAGTGTTTTCTATGTATTTAGGATTTTGTTCATAAACTATTTGCCTATGTAAGTGTCTCCAAAAATTTAACCTATTTCATCCTCCGGAAGATGTTGTTCTGATGTTTTATATTTTATATTTGGCTTATTTACACATAGTTATTCCTTTTAATCTTTAAAAAAATAAACACTTTGATATCTGTAAGTTTACCTCCAGCCATTGTGTTATCTCTGCTGCATGAGTTTTGACATATTTTATTTTCAGTTTTATTCATCTCAAAATATTTTCTAATTTGGCTTCTGACTTTTCCTATGACTATTTTTTTATTTAGGGATATTTTGCTTAATTTCATGACTTGAGACACATATACATTGCAAAATGATGATTAACAAATCAATCTAATTAACACCCACATAGTATAACAATTCTTAATTTCTTCCAGTTAGAAATATTTTACTCTAGCATAAGCCGAGAAAAAATGCTTTTAAAGTAAAAAATGTTCTCAACATATCATTTCCAGAGGCAGATTAAAACAATTAGGTGAACAGCATTCTAGATCTTTCCTTGTTATCTCTGTACATGACTGCAGTTTTAGAAACATAAATTTGTAACATTTTGTTTACCTCAATGCATTCCTGTTAGCATTTTCACCTCCGTAGGTTCCTGTCATGACCTCTTAGTGATATAGTTAATCACTGCATTCCTCCACCCTTGCTATACTTCCTGATAGGCCCTTCCTATTCTCTTCTTCCTATTTAGTCATGATCTCTCTTTTACCTTCTTCTTTTTTTTAATGGCTAGCTCAGCCTGCCCTGGGGTGGGGCTGATTGCAGCATTTGATGCTGGGGATTGAACTGTGGTCCCTATGGTTGCCTAAGCAAGCGCTTTAGACCACTGAGCCAGATCACTAGCCCTTTTTTACCTTTTTCAATTTCAAATATTAGGTAAAACATATGATATTTCTCTTTTAGTATCTTATTTTGCCTAACAGGTAAAATAATTTTCACCCATTTTCTGCAAATAACATAATCTTATTTTTTATGACTGATAAATGTTCCATTTTGTAGATATACCACATTTTCCTTACCCATTTATCTATTGATGGGTAGGTAGGCTGGTTCCATATATTGACCATTGCGAATTGTACTGCAATAAACTTGGGTTTGCAGGTATCTATACAGATTGATGACTTTAATTCCTTAGGCTATATACCAAAGGTTATGTGGAACTATGTTATAGTTTTCATTTTTTGAGGAATCTCTATACTACTTTGTATAGTGTCTGTTCTGATTGTAGAACAGCAGCTATAGATTTTAGAACAACCCAGCTATGTAAGGGCTCCATTCTCCTTTGAACCTTGCCAGCATTTATTACTTTGTTATACTTAATGACAGCCATTCTTCCTGGGGTGAGATAGAAGCTCAGTGTAGTTTTGACTGGCATTTCTCAAATGACTAAAGATTTTGAACGTTTTGCATGTACTTATTGGCCATTTCCATTTCTTTAAGAAATGTTCATTCAGTTGTCTTGCTCATGAATCAGTTAGAATATCTGATTTTTTAACATTAAGCTTTTTGGGTTATTTAAATATGAATCCTTTGGGGGCCGAGGAAATAGCTCAGGAGCACAAATGCCTGCCTGGCAAATGTAAGGCCCTGACTTTGATCTCTGGTTCCACCAAAACAAACAAACAAACAAACAAACAAACAATAAATATGAATCCTTTATCAGAACAGCAACTGGCAGAAATTTTCTCCCATTCCATAGACGGTCTTTACTCTCTTCATTTCTTCCCTGGCTGTGCAGAGACATTTTCGTTTTGATTTAGTCCTATTTGTTGATAATTGCTACTATTCTCTGAGCTGCAGTATTGTAGGGTACCTCAGTCTTTAATCCATTTGGAATTGTTTTTATTATTTATTTGATAGAAAGTCATGCTATGCAGCTTGCACTCATAGTGATTCTCTTGTCTCAGTCTCCCCTGGGTGGGGAATAGAGCCATGCGTCACTACACCCGGTTTTGGTGGCTAGCATGGAGGACCGATATGGCAGATGGTACCAGGGATTGAATTTGGGTCCTTGAGCTTGCCAGGCAGCAGGTGCTTAGACTGTCAAGCTATCTCCCCAGCCCTTAATTTTTTTTTTTTTTTTTTTTTTTGGTATGGAAAGATCAGAGTCTAGTTTCAATCTTTTGCATATGAGCAACAAGTTTTTCCAATACTGTTTAAGAGGATGCCCTTTTCTCTTTTGGCTCCTTTGTTAAGAGTCAATGATTATAGTTGTGTGGGCTTTTTGTTATGACCCCCATTCTATGCTCTTGGTTCATGCATCTACGTTTGTGCCAATATCATTGCTAATTTTGCCATGCCCTTGTAGTATGATTGGTACAGGTCATTTGATGCCTCTAGCATTGCTTATATATTTTTTTCCTTGTTTAGAATTACTGTGGGGCTGACAAACTAGCTCGATAGTCTAAAGCTCTAATGCACCTGCTTAAGCAAGCTTAGTCAGGCATAGGGATCTCAGTTCAATCCCCAGCACCACATGCCCTGCCAGTCCCACCCTTAGGGCGGGTAAGCTCCTTAAAAAAAAAAAAAAAAAAAAAAAAAAAAAAAAAAAAAAAAAAAAAAAAAAAAAAAAAAAAAAAAAAAAAAAAAAAAAAAAAAAAAAAAAAAAGTATTGCTATGCATCTGTATGGTCCTAATGTGAATTTTAGGATACTGTTTGCTATTTCAGTGCAAGAATGTCTTTTTTTCTTTTTTTTTTAAACTTGTATTTAGTACAGGTTATACAGAATCTTACTACACAGATTCGACTCATAGTGAGCTTCCTATTTTCAGCCTCCCCAGAGCTGGGATTACAGGTGTGCACAACCAAGCCCAGTCTCATTCCCCATCTCAGCCTGCTCTGAGTGTGGGGCCAGCAGGGCATGCTGGGATTGAACCCCCCCCCCATCCCTATGCCTCCCTAAGCAGGCACTTTAGTCCATTGAGGTATCTGGCTAGCCCTTTGGAATTTTGATGAGGATTGCACTGAATTCATAGATTGTTTGGTAATATACCATTTGAGCATTATTAATTCCGCTAATCCATGAATGTAGGAAATCTCTCCTCTCCCTATGTCTTCTTTAATTCCCTCTGTGCTTTGTCATTTTCATAGTGGAGCTGTTTCATCTCCTTGGTTAGGTTGATTTCTAGGCATTTTATTCTTTTGCAGATATTATGAATGGAATTGCCTTCCTGATTTCTTTCTCAGCTGGTTCATTATTCGTGCACAGAAAAAAGCTATTGATTTTTAAGATATCGATTTTTTTATCCTACAGTGCCTGGTCTTCTATCTAAATTTTATAAGGAACCTTTTCTCAACAAACTTCAGCGACAACTAGTAAGTTTGCACAGAGAAATAAATCATTGTCTTTTTAAAATTAAATAATTGTAAGTACTGTGGAACCACATATCTGGAGGGCAAATCTTATAAAGTAAGCAGTTTGCAAAATTAAAAAAAAATGCTTTTGGCTGATTTAATTTTCATGTTTTCTATGAAGGCCAAATGAATAACTTTGGAAGCAAGGAATTAATTTTAGACTGCTAAATGCATTGTAAATTAATTTGTTTTTAAATAAATTTAATATAGAGTTCTAAAAAATAAATTTAAATAGGAAAAAAGTGCATCACGTCCAAGAAACCTCTAGTTTTTCTGGCGGAGAGAAATAAGTACATACGGATATAATTTATGCTCACTTGGGGAAGAACTGCTGTAATGGAAGAGGAAGCAAGAAACAAGAAGCATTTCCAAGTGTTGTTAGGGAAGGCATCTAAGAGTGTGAGAGGCTCACCTGCACCTGCAGGCACTGGCCTGTGTTGGATAGGTAGAGAGAAGCGTAGGTACCATGAGCTGGGCATGAGCAAAGGCATCCATTCAGGGGCTCAAGCAGGGCGTGAGCATTGATGAGGAAACCCAGGCCAGTGACAAAAAAGATGAGAATATTGTGACTCCAAAGGTGTGCTTCCTGGAATGAGGCTCGAATCAGATGGCAAGAGTTAGAGATGGAAGGAATTCAGGATGGCATGATTTGAGGAAATATGGTAGGTAGCTGAATTAGACAGGAGTATTATAGGCAGTCAGATAGGGCCAGGCACTCAAGGAGATAGCATTAAGACAAGATACCTTGCAACTGTGAGAAAAACAGATGTCCTTCTGTGGGCCAGACCTAAAGACCAAAGATCAAACAAATGCTTACCTCCCTAAAGATAAGCAGTAATCTGACTCCTACAGGCTACCCAATCAACTCCTGTTCTATATTTATGCTTGACTGCCATGTGACTTGCTTCCCCATTCAATCTGGGGTTTAATCAACTTTTTCTGAGCAGTGGTGTTTGTAATCTCATGGACTGGCCATAGTTTTGTCCCACTTCATGCTCACTGATAGGGTTTGTGTCTAGTTGTCCCCTCAGAGCCGCATACAGTCATGGGGTGGAGACTTCCAGAGTTTGAGACTGACTCATGATCTACTGGGATTATGTGTTTTAGTACTGATGAGATTATAAGTCTCAGTACTTCTAGGATTATGGGTGTTGCCTGAGGTGGATAGCCTGGGGCAGAGTTTGAATGTAACATGAGAGAGACAGAGAGGCAGACTCTCAGTCGCTCTCTGTTGTCCTGGTTGGTCTGTTGCCTCTGTCACCATATTTTGCTGTCTGGCCGCCATGAACTGGAACCTCTCTGCCCTGTTCCACTCAGCCTTGGGCCAGCTGAATGTGGACTAAAACCTCCAGTAACTCTGAGCTAAATAAACCTTTCCTTCTTTCATTTTGAGTGTCGGGTATTTGTCCCGGCATCAAGAGAAGAGTAACTGAGGCACTCACCTAAACGAGTTCCAATGTTCCCCACCTTAGGCCCACCACACCATATGGTTTTACTCCATAAAAATCCCTGGGAATGGTAGCTTCCTGGGGTAACCCATTCTGGTCCCCCTTCTGTCCGTCTCTCAGACAGAAGCTTTCTTTCCCACAACAAATATTCTGCTCTTAATTTTGTTCCTAAAATTTATTATTTGGTTTTAAAGAACATGAACTTGGCCCAGGTATCTTTCCAGTGGGGTGTTTTATTCCCATATATAAGAATAACGTGGTTTCCACCTGTGTTTTCATGTTGAAGATGACATGAGGAGACCAAAACATTGAGTGAAAAAGCGCGAGAGCTCAATTTGTGCTAAAGCAAGTGAGTTCATTACCATTGCTTTCAGTCGTTTTGGGTCATCATGTCATATTATATTGAGAGGAAAAGAAGAAGCTAAATAATTTTAGACATTTTTAAAGGGCTAGCCAAACATTTCAGCAGATTAGAGTGCCTGCAAGCAGGGCACAAGGGCCAGGGGTTTGATCCCCACGCCTGCCCTGCTGGCCCCACCCCAAGGGCATGCTGAGACAGCAGTACAGACAGGGCGTGGTGGCGCACACCTAGAATACCAGCTCTGGCTGTAAACAGGCAGATCACTCTGAGACTGATCTAGTAGTGAGAGTCTGAACACCCTGTAGACCTTTCTCTAAAAATAAAAAAATAAAAATAAATAAATAAACCAAATATAAGAAGAAAGAAAAATAAATTTTTAGCAATTGAAACAAAGCTTTAAAATAATTTAACAACATCTTTTTTTTTTTTAGAATTTCAGTTTATTAGCATATAATTATTGGTAAAGGAATAGAATACAAATTAGTATTTCAGTCATCTTGTAGTTGTGTTGTACAATACTCCAAGCTGGAGCTAGGCATGACCTCTGTACTCTGTTTGCAGTATTTCTCCAGTGGTGATCTCTGATTATCAGTGTATATCCCACTCACATGGAGAGATAGTCAAGTCTCTGATACCTAACCATCTTCCCCGCAACAAGTTACTCCCCTTCCAGTGCAGACACGAGGAGACCTGAGCTTGATTTATTTTCTGGAGGAAGTTGAGCCACATAAAAATCTCCAGTGAAGGATAATAACTAAAATGGAAGGTGTAGTTGATACATTGCGGCGTGGGAAATTGGAATGTTAAGTAGATATCTGAACCCTACTGATTGTCAAAACAAGTCTATCGATACGACGATTTCTGTATTATTTTTGAACTCACTAGGCTAAGTTATGAAGATCACTAGATATTTAAGAAGAAATTTCAGTCAAAAGGAAGAATAACCAGGAAGATTGCTCGGTGGCTTAAATGGATGCCTGGCAAGTACAATGTCATGACTTTGATCTCTGGTACAGAAAAAGATAGAAAAGAGAATAAAAGAATTGGTGTACAAAGAGTTTGGGAGAAAAATAGACACACTAAAGAAAAGTTAAAAAAAAGAAAACTATAATATTTTCATCCATGAATTGGCTATTTATAATGTTCAAAAAATTAGAAAAGAACAGAATCTTAGAAAATGTGCTGATTTGTATTTTAAAAATGCAAGAGAATAACTGAAAAGATGTGAAGAATTTCAGCATGACAAAACATATATTCAAATATTGGGCAAATGTATTTTTTTCATCAAAGGACACAAAATTCCATTTAGCTAGAATAATAAAGTTTAGGAGATCTATAATACTGTGAGTGTAGTTCATAGGGTGTCCTAGAAAATAGCTGTAGGAATAGATGTGATGTGTCCTTATCACGAAAAATGTGGACATGTCAGACAATGTGCATGTTAATTGGCTTGATATGATGATCGTATCAAGCATACATGTTTCAAAATCTTGCCATACATCATAAATATATACATTTGTAAAAGTTGATAAAAATAATGCTTTTTAGAAAGTCTGTGCAGTTATGTGATAAAAATGAACATAAGAACAAAGAACAGAAAATCAGAGACTATGTCTAGGAGGGTTGCATTTCTGTATTACAAATTCTAGAAATAGTACAAATCTAGAGAAATGATCTTCTAGAAAATACTACCAGATGGGGCCTGGCGGGATGGCTCAGTGGTCTAAAGTGCCTGCTTGGGAAAGCTTGGGTGGCTTCAGGGACCGCGGTTCGATCCCAGGCACCACATGCTGCACCAGCCCTGCCCTCAGGGCGGGCTGAGCCAGCCATAAAAATGAGTGAATAAACAAATAAAGGTTCTGAAACAAGAAAATAAATAAATAAATAAAATTTAAAAAAATACTACCAGATATTTTCTTTGAACTAAAGTGTCTCCAGATTGGAAGGGATCAAATGCTTTGCATAATAAATGAAAAGTAGCCTACACGGGAACATTTTTACTCTGCTCATGAGCACAAATTGTTAGAAATCACATTAGCCATTTGGCAATGTGGAACACAAAGACATTCTTATTTTAACATCCAAAAGGGTTACTTTAAAGCACATGTAGCAGGGAACATTATTCATTTCTAGAAGGCAACATTACGAAAACCTTAGCTGCATCATGAGTACAAGAGATGAAAATTGGAACCCACCGGGATGCCATGAGTTAACTGAGGAAGATCATATGCATTGAGATACCAGCAGACTCACACTTCAGACCCCTGGGTATCCTTCCTCAGAGCTGATAGAGGGGGTGAGCAAACGAAGAAACCAGGGATTAGGTGATGGAGTGAATTCAATGCAGGAGGGTACTTAAAGAAAGTTCTGGAGATGGCCGAAGCAAAGCTAATATGGTAGCTATGCAGAAGGTGTAGGACAAAAGAAAAAGAGACAGAAGTTATAACCAACAAATTGTCAACCTGATAGTGCAGAGGTTTATCTAAGTGGCTCAGCAGGGGACTAGAGTCTACACTTCATAGAAGTCCTGAGCCTGTGCACAAGGAGGGCTGTGAGATGGAGGGAGTGCTGGGCCCCACCTGAAGGTTGATAGCCTGCGTACAATAAGGAGAGGGCAAGAGGCTTGACGCCTTTTTTGTTCCTGCTGCTTTGGTTGGCTTCCCTCCCCTTGAGCTGTTATTCTTCTGCCATGACACTTTGTCTTAGAACCATCAGATTATGGACTGAAACCTCCACAAACTGTGAGCTAAATAAGACTTTTTTGGTTAACTTTGGGAGTTGGTTATTTTGTCCCAGCAATGAGGAAAAGTAAGTTAAGCAGAAGCATTCTGTTACTGTAATGCACTTGGAAATTTGGAAAATAAAGTGGCATTAGCAGGAGGGTCACAGCTCTGTGAGTCTATGAAAAGAACCAGGGAGTAGATAAATATCAAAGCAAATACTGAAAACGTTGCCTAGCAAAGTAAAAAAAAAAATAACAGCATAAGGAAGACCAGGTAACCACAGTGTGTCAGCTAGTCCAGCAACAATATTTATGTAGTCGTAATCATGTTGATAGTGAATATTTAACTTATGCAAAGTACATTTGTGGAAATGAGAAATGAAGATGGTACTACAGAAGGATTACTATATCATCTATCATAACAGATAATAAATAATATGAACAAATCCAGATAATAGAACTGTAGACATGTTAATTATTAGTGAAGAGAGGAACATCAAATGAAAGCTAAAGTATTAGAAAACACCAGCCCAGGGATAAGATCTGGGATGGGAAAAGTTTGCAGGACCAATTGCATCTATGTACGAATCTTGAAAAACAGTGGCATTTTACTTCCTAAAGCTGCTTTTTATGAGGGCTGTAAAAAAAATTTTAAAAACGTAAAACACTGTTAATTCATTTTTACCATTTTAAAATATGAGTATATGGTGAGATCCTTGTCAGCATGATCATTATCAGTAAAATCATGTAGCAACTCACAGACATGACAGATGGACACACTCACCATTCCATCTTTCCTGATTTGTGAGTCAGGGGAACATTCTCCAGGACATCACAGTTCTATCTATCTATCTATCTATCTATCTATCTATCTATCTATCTATCTATCTATCTAATGTATTTAGTACCACGTCTACAGGCATTACTGCACAGATCAGGCTGTACTGATCCTCCTGTTTTCAGTTTCCAAGCCCTGGGATTACAAACTCATACCACCATGCCCAGTCTCAATCGCTATCTCAGTGGGCCTCAGGGGCAGCGTAGGCACAGTAAACTGGGACTGAACCCTGGTCCCTGTGCCTGCCTAAGAAGACACTTTAGTCTACTAAGCTATCTGGCTGCCCCCCTCAGTAAATTATTGTGTCCTACCTGAGGTAGATCACTTAGTTGACTGAAGTCAGTAATAGCAAAGGGAAAGCTCTAAATTCAGCACGTGTGTTTCCTAGTTGAGGGCTGTCTTTCATGACTATGTTCTCCAAGAATCTTTCCCGGTGGCAAAGAAATCACAGTTGTGTTTCAATTTGCCTGAGAATAGTGTGAAAATAAATTTCTATCAAATTTTCATGTGAGAGCCTTCAAGGCCAGTTCCAGTGAGTAAAATCAAGGAAAAAAGAAGATTGCTTTTATTTCTCTTGTATTGTTTTGCTTTTCTTCAAAAATTATCCACACAGAAAACATACCAGCAGTTGATGTTACCAATTTACTTTTAAAAAACGTGTCTTGAGAGAGCTTAATTATTCCTATTAATGCAACTACTTTTAATAACAGAAGTGAGTCGGATTGTGCCCAGCTCCATCCAGTGCCTCTCATTCATGAATCTTAGAATGCCTTTTAAACATTAATTAAAAATCCTCTCCTCATTCCTGGGAGTTCCTAGGGCAAAGCAAGAAGAGGAAATTCTATCTGCCCTGACATTAATTAAGCTCTCCATTGGCTTGCAAGCTAGGTAAATAGCTTTCCTTCCCTCCATTAGCAAACAAGGCCCAGCTCCATGAGGTTAAGCACAGATGTGCTGGAGGAGAGGGAGATTTACTTCTGCCGCGCACTCAGGAAGGAGGCTGCAGGATGCGCCAGGCTTGGTGGTGGGTGCTTTGACTTCTCACTGGTTTCCAAACCTGGGGAGTCAGCCACATTACTCAGAGGCTCTGTAAATTAATATCCTGGTGTCAGGGCTGTATGCATCCTTCCCATGTCTAACTTAGTAGATTTATGACTGCGTGCTTCCAAAATGTTCTCTGTCTAGTTTCAGAAAAATCACCTTGAAAATGACGTTTTTGTTATTGGTTTCTGTATCTATTACAAAATCAACAGGAGCCACATGTCTGTTGTTACATATCTGAGATCATAAAGGAACAGAATAATTTACTGCAAGTGCCTTTCCCCTCCTCTGCCTCTCTTCCGGGCCAATAGCTTAGAATCTGCAGCTCCGCACAGAGTGTCTAAGACACAGTTTGTACATCTTTGTTATCTGAAATATCTTGGCAACTTGTTAATGATACAGATTGTTGGAACATAGAGGTCCTATATGTGGTGCAATTTCTCTTAGGTAAATAAAATTTGTTTTTATTTTGCAAGGAAGTTGTGACAGTATTATGTCAGAAGTCAAGAAAGTATTAACAAGTTCTTGGACCAACAGGCCCTGACTATGCGGCAGCTGTGTGTGTGTGTGTGTGTGTGCCATGTGTGCAGGGTTTTCTGGGATTCCTAGACGTTCAGTGGCAGTGATCGCCTTGAAAGCAATTCGTTCCTACTCTCCTATTTATAGAAATGAGGAAATAAAACATCACAGTGCTCATGGCCCCACTCAGCCTTGGGGTGGGGGCAGGCGAGAGAGCACACCTGTGCTCTGAGCCAGGCGCCTGTGCGTGTGAGAGGAGCACAGGCTTTCAGGGTAAACATTTCTTTCCTCCTGTTCTTCATTTCCCTTTAGGTTCCTTAGTCTTATTTTTGGGGGGACTGGGGTTCTAACTCACAACCTTGCACTTGCCAGGCAGGCACTTGTGCCACAGAGCTATCTCCCCAGCCCAGGTTCCTCAGTCTTTAACTGTAGAGAGAACATTGATGCTAGAAAATGTCCCTCTGTGACCTCTGAGAAGGAAGTAAGCTGAGATAGGAAACTTCCTTCATTGGCCGGCATCCTTTTCCTTTTCCTTTTTTTTTTTGAGTCTATGTAGTTCAGGCTGGTTTTGACCTCTCTGTGTACCCCAGGCTGGCTTCCACCTTCCACTTGCCGTGACCCCTCCTCCCTCAGCCTCCCAAGTTCTGGGCCCACAGGCATGTATGGCCATAGTTGGCCCTTTCCCTACTTTTCTTTTCCTCCTTCCTCTCTTCTGGCTTCTACAGGTGCCCTTGCTGATGGAGGAATGGTGGCCAGGAGCTTGAGCACCATGGGTCAGTAGTTGGCCGCCATGGGTATTTGGAGGAGAAACATTTGGGCGTGGCAGGAAAGGAGCTCACCAAACAATTACGGAACTTAGCCTGTATCCTTCATGTCTAGGAGTCTGCAGGTTTTTCACGGGTGCTTTTTTACCTGTGCTCAGAATACACCAGGGTGTAATTTGGTTAATTCCATTTTGATAAAAGGGAACCCATCATTAGTTACTGTTTTCAGATGCTATTAGCCAAGTTGGAACTGGAAGTTTTAGGAGATCCTGAGGTTAGCCAGGTGCCTTCAGTGCCCTTGGTGCTCCTGCATCCGGCAGTGTGAAGGGTGGAGGGCTTCGGGGTAGGTGGAATATTGTCTGTGTGAGGAACGCTTTAACTGTCTTTCTTGCAGCAGTAAGGACAAGCAAGAGGCAAAGGGACTGACTAAAGTGTCTGCTGGGGCAGACAGTAGGGATCGGGGTTCGGCTCACAGCACCACGAGCCAAGCTGGCCCCACCCCCAGGGCCTGCTGAGATGGCCACTGAGATTGGGTGTGGTGGCTCCTGTGTAGATCCTGTATTAAATACATAAAATTAAAAAAAAAATTTAAAAAAGAGGCAGGGCGACTAAGAAGTTGAGTATTGGGCTGGCCAGATAGCTCAGGGGACTAAAGCGCCCGCTTAGGGTTCGAGCTAACCTTAGGGTGCAGGGCTGGCTCTGCCCCCGGCGTGCACTGAGCAGGAGATTGACACTGGGCATGGTGGGGTGGTGCTTGTACTCCCAGTGTTTAGGAGGCTGAAAACAGGAGGGCTACTACCAGAGACCCTGTGTACCCTGTACTAAACAAATAACAATAATAATAATAATAATAATTAATAATAATCATATAATAGAAGTTGAGTACCCACAAGAAGAGCAGCTGCCATTTCCCATCACACACCATCCTGCTCAGAATATTGTGGGCATATTTTACCAGTCATATTTTCCGTACCTGAAAACAAGAACACAAAGAGGCAAATGCTTTGCTAATAGGGGCATGACTAGAGCAAGGCTGACCTACATGCTTAACCTCTTCTGCCCTTTCTTTTATACTTGCAAAGTGCTTTACTCGCAAAACAAAGACAAAAGTCTCCGGCCTCAAAGTCCTCACTCTCTTTCTGCCTTACCTACTGCCGCCGGAAATTTTCACAGGCTGTTTGTTGAAACAAACGGAACTTTCTTTTAATCCAGTTAGCTCTAATAGCTGTGAGCTATTTAGAAATGGAAACGCAATTGCATGGCTTTCTTACCTATTTTAAAATACAAAGTGAAGGAAAGCACCAGTGTCATCCAGCAGAGTCCTCCTGGCCTTGTCCCGAGTCCAGCATTTCTAGCGTCTGACCACTGCTTTCGGTAAACAGGGAGGGTCACTCATTCATTTTCTGCTTTCCTTTCCCCTTCCCCCAGGGAAGTAGGTTAATTGGTGCTTGTCATCCATGTATGCCAAAGGAGTGTGGGGAGGGTAACCTCATAATTATGCAGCTCTTGGCAAATATATATATATATATATATATATTTATAAAAAAAAAAAAACCAAAGACAGTCATGGGGCCACTTGCCATAAATTGGAGACTGGCTTTCTGGGCTGGAGAATTTGCAACTCTGCAAATGCCTATCATTTGGCGGTTTGCAAGTCTGGAATGTTAGAGCTGGAAGAAATTTCTAGAGACTACCTAGCATGAACCCCAGAGTGCAGCTGGTAAAGCAGAAATCCAGAGTGGTGCAGGGATTTGATGAAGACCCCATGTAAAAGGCACCCACAGAGATTAGAACCGAGGGCCTTGGATGCCTGCCATGGGCTCAGCTCTTTCTCACAGGTCTCTGAGTGTCTTGATACTACTTGGAATGATGCTGATGGCTGCCTAGAGAGACTTTCTGCAAATAAAAGTAGACTGGGGACATCACTGCTGGAGGCTTCCTTTCAGCTTGGACACACACCATTCGCTTTCAGCTGAGCAACTTCATTCAAACACAACTGGGCGAGCCAGACAAACCAGATGGGTAATTGCCCGGAGTGTGCAGGGAGATGGTGGGGCTCGTGGTTCACTGAGTACCCAAGGAGGTTTGGCACATTGTCATTTCCAGCCATCCAGAATGTGAATGACCAAACCCCAGTGGTCTGATCTTGTCAGATCAGTTTTATTTAACAGAGCTGTGCTTTTGAGCTAAGCCGTGGTATGTACTTTGGTTTGCATAAAGTTTCACAGAGATGAAATTTACTAGGGACATTTGAAAAGGTAGTCGTTAGGGAAATGGCAGATAGTTGAATCATTACTTTTATTAGGGCATCTTTCATTCTATTTGGATTTCTTCCACACATCCCTCTTCAGTGCCTGCTGTTCCTTGGTGTGTAAGACAGAGGCGAAAAGGATGCAGAAAGTCCTCAGACTAGACAGAGTTAATATGCACAACAACAAAAATAGGCAAGAAAGTGTCATAGAGTGATAAAGGCTGTGAAAACATTACAGCAGGGCCACGCTGTAGACCGATGGAGCCACTGTCTGGATGGAGTGTGAGCTGGGGCCACAGCCAGGTATGTGGGGATTTAGGAGCTTTCTTCCCTGCAGAGGCCCTGCCTAAGGGTGGAGGCCTGGACAGAGGCAAAGAGTTTGGTAACTGTCTTAGTTGGCTTGGGCTGCTTTAGTGAAATAGTACAGACTGGAGGTTTGAAAGTCCAAGAGGAGGGTGTTATTATGGTCAGACTCTGGGGAAAGCCCACTTTCTGATTTACAGATAGACATTTGCTGTGTCTCCCATGTATCTTGGGAACTTTTCTCTCATTGCTCTGAGAAAATACACGACACTCACGATTAAGGAAGGAAAGATTTATTTAGCTTGCAGTTTGTGGAGGTTTCAGTCCATACTTGGCTGGATCGAAGGCAGAGGAGCCCATGGCAGAGGGCAGCAGCTCATGGTGACAGAAAGCAGCAAAACAGCAAAAGCAAAAGGCAAGAACAGTGGCAGGGGCAGAGAGCAAGCTATCTGTGGGCATAGCACCCACCCCAGTGACTGTGTGATTATTTGTGGAGGACAACTAGACACAAATGAAAACAGAAGGTAAACTGTTTCACTGTGTGCCTTCTGCTTAGGGTGGTAATCCCATGCCTGAGGACTACATCATCAGGATCTAATCCTATCCCAAATGTCACACTTCCATGTCTTTTATCTTGCAGCTTAAGTTCCAACATTTACGGATTTTAGTGAAACGTAGCTGGAGTCCACATGGATCTTAAAGTTATTAAGGGGGAAGGACAGCAAGAGGGTGGAGAAATAAAAGTAACAGACAGAAAGCTGAGGTCAAGTGGAGCCCTCTCTCCAGATTGGAGGAAAGGAGCTGTGTAACTGCCGTAGGATGTTTACTTGCACATGACATTCTTTTTGCCTCATAGTCTATTGCTTGGATTGTGCCCGGACAGAGAAGCTTGTTCATGTTGCTTGCCTGAGGAGCTTTTGTTTTCTGATCAGCCTTGCCTTACTGCCACATGTGAGAAATTTTCAGCTTCCCCCAAGACATAATCATTCAATTCATAGCAATGATTTTGGAGAATCAAGAGAGCTATGTGTGCTCTCTGGTACACACAAGTCATCCTGGCACTCTGGGAGCCTGAGGCAAGAGCACCAAGAGTCTTAGAAAATTAGCAAGGTCCCACTTTTGAAATTTTAAAAAATGGATAAGAGATGTAGTTCCATGTGAATACTCTGGTTTCAATTTTGACCATCACTGCAAGAACAACAAGAAAGAAAGAAAGAAAGAAAGAAAGAAAGAAAGAAAGAAAGAAAGAAAGAAAGGAAAAAAAAAACCACAAAGCTAGTGGGGCTGGAACATGAAGAGCTAGGGAACGAAGCTCTGAAAAAAGGACACCCTGGTTGTTTAGATTGTGGTAAGGGCTCAGGATTTCATTCTAAATGCAAAAGGAAGTCAATGATGGGTTGTGGGGTGTGTGTAGAGGTGTGTTATGTAACATGAAGCTTTTTTTTTTTTTTTTGTCTTTTTGAGACAGGGTCTCGCTATGCAGTTCAGGCTGGCCTTGAGCTCACTTTTCTAGCCCAGGCTGGTCTCGAACTCTCACCAATCCTCCTGCCTCAGCCTCCTGAGTGCTGGGATTACAGGCGTGCGCCACCACACCCGGCTACATGAAACATTTTATGTTTTAAAAAGATGCTTCACAGGGCTTGCCATATAGTTCAGCAGGATAAAGTGCCTGTTTAGGCAGAGTGCAGTGGCCAGGTTCCATCCTTGGTGTGCCACGCTGGCGCTGCTCCAGGGAGCTATGAGTCTGCGATTGAGACTTGGTGTGGTGGTGTGCACCTGTAATCTCAGCACTCAGGAGGCTATAAACAGGAGAATTGTGTTGAGTTCAATCTACTTAGTGAGACCCTGTAGACCCTATATTAAATACATTTTTAAAAGTAGCTTCATTTTTTTTTTTTGGTGAAAACAAAAGAAAGAACAGAAAAATCATTCTGGAGATAATAATTGCAACTGCAAATGGCTAGTAGCATAGAGATAAAAAGTAATGAATTTAAAGTCATTGTAAGGATGGATCTGCTATTTGCTAAGACATTGCATGTGAGAGGAAGGATGAAAGAAAGAGGAGGAACTGATGTCTACATTTTGGCCCTGTGGGCCATGCAGTTGTTGAAGATTTAGGGGAAGGGTCTCTAGTGGTGCCTGGTGATGATAAGGCCAGGGCAAACAGGACAGCTTGAGCATTTCAGGGTTAATGAGATGACATCCCAGTGGAATTGCCAGACACAGAACTGCAGTTAATTACAGTTTAACGTTCAATGGCGGGGTCAGTGATGGAGATGCAAACGTGGTGGACTCCCACACTGATGCTGTTTAAAGCCAGTGGGAAGGTAAAAGTTCATCAAAGAAAATACTGCAGGTAGAGTACATCGGAGCCTGGAGGAGTACTAGACACTCAAGCTTCATAAATTTGAACTGGAGGTGACATGCTGAGCAGAAACAGGGACTAAGAAGTGGTTTAAGGAAGGAGACGACCAAAATGAAGGGCTGAAAAAAAAAATTAAGCTGTACTGGAAGAAGACCAGGTGGAAGTAATGTCTCATCTTACTAAGCATTTGAGCAAGATAAATAAATGCAAGCCCAAAATAGATTTGCAAATGTGGTGCACCTGGTTATATTTCCTAGTACTTTGATAAGAACAAGGAATACAAGAAAGATAATTATGTGTTAGGGAAATCATGGTGTGACACAAGGCAGAGACTGAGACTCTCAATCAGCCATGTGAGAATTTACTGTGAAGAGGAGCAGCGAAACACTTCAGGATCTGGAGATGGAGCACGGGGCCAAGGGAGGCTTCGTGAGGTGAAGGGAGTGGATAGTAATGGGGCACGATGACGGATGCGGAAGACACACACTCAGGGGAGAGGCAGAAGCTGACTATGGAGGAGCAGTGAGGAAATGAGTGAGCGCTATGGGAAGTCACAGTGTCAGGGGACCTTGAACACAGCAGAGGGTCTTAGGCTGTGAGAACAGATCTGGGAGGATGCTGGGATCAGTGATGCTAAGTTGACAGTACTTCTTTAATTCCTTCCATTTTCCTTGCCAAATATAAGGTAGTACATCAGCTGAGAATATATATATTTGTATGTATTGAGGGAATAGTGGTGTTAAAGGTTCAAGGAGAGAGAGAGAAGATTTTAATATTCCACTGCAGCAGGTAAAGGAGTGTATATGTCAGAGAAATCTGCTTGGACTGTAGAAGTATCTTTTGATTTTTTGGTTATCAGTTTTAGTTTTTGACTTTTTGTTTATTCCCCTTGGTACAGCTTTCTGGAGTAACACAAAACATAAGGGAATAATTTGGCTTACCCAAGTTTGGAATTTATACCAAGGAACACAATAGAAGAATGTGGGGCGAAGTTAGCAAGGGAACAGTAAACCATGGGATCTAAACAGGGCTTGGAGAAGAGTTTCAATATGAGAACTTCTCAGAACAATGATGGAGCAAAAACCAAGTATCAGAGAGTTTATAGATGATGCTAAGAAATCATAGAATAATTTACTAACAAAATACAATATGATGAAATTTCCATGCTGGCTAACGTATGTATGCATGTGTGCATGTAGGTATGTATGTATGTATCCACGTATCTGTCTAACCTACCCACTTTTTGTCCTTATCATCGGTCAAAGCACTGCAAGGGAAGGGGTGGTGGTGGAGGCTTTGAAGTTAATGTATTTATCTGATGAAAAGGAAAAGCGTGAGGCTGTAGGAGTTCCATGCTGTGTGGGCATGTGTGCATGAAGGAGCCAGTGATTTGAGGGATTATGACCCATGATGGTTTGAGAGACCTGGGTACTGACGTCTCCAGGAACGATATCTGGAACAAGGTGTAAAGAGAAGTCAGACTTTGATGCTTTCCTTAAATAATGCAGAAAGGTTAGAATACTGGTTGAGCAGAGCAAACAAATAACATTGTCATTGTCAACAATGACAACAATGGAGAAACTTAGTTGTTAGTGAAAATCCAGGGCACAGGTAGTAAAGAAGAGTTTGTGTAGAGATAAAATAAAAGCGATCCTTGGCACATGTGTGTATGATCTTGTGAAAGAAGCAGTACCTGGTTTCTAGTGTATTTCAATAAAGTAAAATTCTGTGCTTAACAAAGATCATCTCACTATAAAGAATTTTAGTAAGCCTCAGTTTTAGGAGACACCCTTGAATCATGCTATAAAATGGTAAATACATACATTATAACTTTCTAAGATATGAATGCCATTAGCACAGGGAACTCCAAAGTTAATGAGTTCATTAAAATATTAGGTGTGAGTATTTCATATCATATACTTGCTTTCTATTGACACAAGCCAGTATTTCTCCAAATTTCAAAGCCATTGCTGATATCAGTTTCTCTGTTCTGTGCTACATATTCTTTCTTAAACACAGTACTGACCCACTGTTATTAGCCTTGGTACCACTGAAATAGCCCAGTGATTTCATGTAATGAATTCTGTCTCCTCCTCTACTGTGCAGTCAATATATCTGCTTCTCACGAAAGGCAGGAGAGAAATTTTCCTTACTGCAACTAGAGAGCTACTTAGCATGTCAGTCTCATGAAAATCCAATCTCTTTACAATAAGGAGCAGCTCTCCAATATTATAACAGCTACAGGGGGACAATAAAGAGTGATACAATTATATTTTCTTACCGGGGGTGACCTCTAGTGTGAAATGATGGCATTTTAGCATTCCTTGGGGTTGGAATTAACAGCACTTTACCGCTTATGACAATTTTACTGTTTCTTTCTTTCTTTTGTTTTTTGTTTTTTTTAATCCTCAGATCCCAGGTAATTTGTCATAGTGCTATTTTCTTGGCTGTGGTTGAAGTCAAGAGTCCTCTCTAGGGCTGGACGTGTAGCTCATTGTCACAGGCCCCTGTCTAGCAAGTATAAGATCCCGAGTTTGATTCCCAGTAGCAAAAAACAAAACCTCTAGAACTTTTTATTTTTAGTCTCTCTCTCTCTCTCTCTCTCTCTCTCTCTCTCCCTCCCCCTCTCCCTCTCTCTCTGTCTCTCTGTCTCTGTCTCTCTCTCCTCTTTCCTCTCTCCTCCTCTTCCTGTCCTCTTTTACATGTGGTTTCACTTCCATGGCTTTAATTATGTGCTCTGAAGAATATGATAGAGACTATAGGCAGATTTAAAAACAAAATTGATGGCATAGTGTTATAATTGCCCCACTGTATAATTATTGTTGCCAGTCTCATACTGTGCCTGATTTATAAGCTAGATGTTAATGTAGAGAAAATAATATACATCAGCACTGTGTTTTGAGCTGTGTGCAGCCCCAGGCATCCCCTGCAGGGCTTGGAACACACTGGGTTGTATGTGCCTCAGGTCTCTGGCTCCAGGCCTTTGTGATTTGAGGTTTTGATAGATAAGAGAGACTGAAGTTTCATGTTTCAGTGGCTTTGTCTCCATGTTTACCATTCTTGTGCCACATGTATACATGTGTGTGCACATGTGTGTGGTGCAGGAGATTGCACATGCTAATTGCTTACACTGCTCCCGAGCCACAGCCGAGCCCCTTCTTGTACCAGTCCTTAAGTTATTGCCTCACACTCAGAAACCCTATGCCAGATCTTCACCCTTCTCCCTATAATCTTCATCCTTTGTCTTTCTTTGTATAATTCTCAAACTCAATGAAACAAAGTCATTGTACAGAGAAAATGTAACAAATTTCCAGCTCCAGCAGATAATTGTTTATTTATTTATTTTTATTATTATTATTTTTTTTTGGTATGTGACTGTCTTCTAGGTGACTGATTTGAATCCAGAATCCTCCTTCAGTGCTGTTCTCCATCCTTCCCTGCAATGAGAAAAAGAGAAAGTGACAAAAAGATGAGTTAAAATGAGCCACCCATCTGAAGTCAGCCCCCAACTTCTCTGTTTCTTTTCCCACCACTATCCTTTTTGTTTACAAAATATTAATCTTTTGTCTGTTACTTACTTACTGACTATGTACTGGATGTTTAATAGAGGAAGACTGGAAGTTCTATTTCTGAAACTCCTGAGAAAAACAAAGATTTGGGGACCTTATTTGCATAATGCTAGCAGTGGTGTGAAGCACAGGGGTCAGTGCACCACAGGCCTAGGTTGCAGGGGCTATGAGAAGGGACTCTGCCTGCAGGTGGAGGATGGATGCGCTGCTCCCAGCTGGAGGGTTAGGGACGGCTGTGGGGAGAAGCAGGACCTGAGCTGAGCCCTGCAGTGTGGGAGGAATCAGCTGGCTGTGGGGTGGGCATGGCGGGAAAAGCAAATCCTGAGGCAGTGAGGAGGATCAGAAGGTGCCTGGATGGCTAGGGAAGTGCGCAGATGTCCGTGTGACCCCTGGTGATGATGGTGTGCAGAACCGACGAACCGGGTCCTTAGTGAGGGGCTGCCTCGTGGAGATGATTTGCTATCGGACTGAAGAACCCAGACTTCAGTAACAAACATTAGGAGGCCTTTTACAAAATTAAAGGAAGGAAAAGAATAATAAAACTATTTTAAGGAATCGCCACACTGGTGGAAGTGGTGGAATGTGGCTGGAAGATTAGGAGTCCTTGGATGAAGGAGCAGTGCGCAGGGTGGACTATGGATGGTGGCCTCTAGGCAGAGGAACTGGATTGGGGGAAGGAAATCCAGCCTCTGGCAGCACGTAGATGATAGGTCATGGTGTGAGCTTGTCTCAAGGTTTCGGATTTTAGCCCTGCAGAATGCCCTGGCATAGACTCACGGGTGTAGTCCCAAGCTTTTCTAATGGCTTCATATCAACTCTGCAAAAGAAATACGGCTTTTTTTTGGTTCTTGTTGTTGTTAAGTTTTGAGATTTCTTTCTCTAAATTCAAGCAACAAACAGCAAAGGTTGATAGAGCGCTCAGTGGATTGGCCGTCTGGCTCTTAGGGCGGTGTGAACAGGTGACTGCCTTTCCCTCTGATGAGTTCCTGTTCTCCCTGACTTGCTTCAGGATGTTTATCTTTCCTTCAGGGCACATACTTTTTACTTGAATGCCCATTTTCATCTTGAAAATCTTTTAAACTGCAGGTTACCCCAGGCAGAATCAACTGTTTTGGGGTTCTGTGTGGAATGATTAGAAAGAGCACAATGGCATCACCTCAGAACAAGGGATGTGAGCTTCTCCATAGGGCACTGGCAGAGGAAACATTTGCCTTGGAAGCCACACAGCTGCTGCTGTAGTCACTCACCTCTGCCCTTCAAGGGCAAATGTAGCTGTGGGTGATATGAAATAAGTGAATATTTCTGTGTCCTAATATCATTTACAGAAACAGGCAATGGGGTAGATCTGGACACTGCTTGCGTATGGTTGGCATTTACTTAATGCCCTTGCTACTAAAGAAAGGGCACATTTTGAAAAAGGAAAATGGGTGCCAATCTAATCAGAAACTTTTGCACAACTCTAGATTAAACACAGCCATAAATCTTTGCTAATTTTACCTTTGGGAAGTAGAGAGCAACCCTTTCCCCTTGCATCTAGGCTGGGCTTTAATGTCTTGCTTGTCCACTAAGATGAAGTAAGGTGAAAAACTTGTATTTTTTGAAGTTAGTTCTTTAAAAAGCCTGTATCTTCCATCTGAGCTTGTTGGAAGTTATCTGTGAATCCTGAGCCAGTGTAAGTTGCCTCATAGCCTTGATGCTATGACAAGTTCAAGTTCATTACTTTCTGCACGTTTGTGCTTGACTATTGCCTCATCAGGAAGGCCTTAGGCCAATTTATCTGAAATAGCATGTGTCTCCATATCCTCATGGCCCTCCTTGTCATCTGTATTTCAACATAGCTTTATAGATTTGTTGTGGACCTTTCAGTGTGTTTGTGTGGTGACTTTGATTCCACTGTTTCTATCTTCCAGAAGAAATTGTAGAGAGAACTGGTATACTTTCTTCCTTCATTGTTTGATGGCATTCACCAGCAAAGCAGTCTGAGTGTCCTGCTCTTTTGAAAGTTTAATTATTATTTCAAATGTCAAATAGATACAGAGCTATTCTAGCTCTTTATTTAGACAAAAAATTTGGCAATTCTTTTCAAGAAATCAGTCAGTTACATTTGGTTAAAAAAATCCGTGTTCAAATGCTGTTTGTAATCTTATCTTTTTTTAAACACATTATTTCTTTAATTTTTTGATTTGCTTCTTTATTTGGTATAGGGTCTCACTATGAAGCTGCTAGTGAGACTCATAGTGACCCTCTGGCTAATCCTCCCCAGTGCCAGGATTACAGGTGTGTATCACCACCTGGATTCACTGGTTGTTACAGTGCACATGGGTTTCTGGGGCCTGTATGGCATGTCATACCAGGGATTGAACCTGGATGCTTGCACTTGTGAGGCACATTCTTGGATGGCTGAGCTATATCCTCAGCCATTTCCTCATTATCTTTGTAGTGTCTGTGGACTATGAATTAATCCCTTCCTTAATCTGTGATGTTAGCCATTTATGTCCTCTTTCTTTTCTTACTAGGGCTAGAGGCTCCTCAATCTTATTGGTATTTTTCCTGTTACAACCAGGTGTTTGTTAATGAGAGGTCTGTGTCATGGAGATGCGCCTTTTGGTGGTTTCATCACTGTGTCCCTGACCGCACACACTTACACAAGTGTAGCTGGTATAGGTCTCTATCTTGACATGGCTTCCATTTGTGATTAAGAAACATGGTCAACACAAGGTGAATGAGGTTGCTGCTAGGTAATTCTGCTTGATGTTAAGTAAGTTTTAATAAGTAGAAGAAGTATACTCTAAGATAATGATGGCACGTGATATGGTGAATTCATAAATTAGTAATACCCATTTATCAACATTTTAGTTAGCACATACTGCACAGAATTATATGTGGTATATTTTTACGTGAGTAGTGTCACACAGTTGCACCAAAATGCCCACAGATATGTGAGCAATGTATTGTGATACAGCATTACAGCCGTTCCCCAGGTACAAGGTGATATAATCTTATGGGGCACAGCTTTGACCAAGACATCCTTAGGTGGCACCTGTTATTATCCCTTTTCTTCTGCTTCCTTTAATTTCAATTTTTTCTCGTTGTGCTAATTGCCTATTTAGAAACATAGATTATTGATTTTAGATTTTTCTTTAATGTAGGCATTCAATGCTATGCATTTCTCTGTATTGCTTTTCTTGCTTCTTACTAATTTTGGTAAGTTGTTTTTCAAGCTGTGTGTCTTGTCTGATGGTGTGACTTGTAATCTTATCTCTATAGAGCTTGTTGAGAGCACAGTGCTCTGTTTTATTTGAAAGTATTTGCTCAACCCACCTCCTGCCGGAAGCATAGTTCTCTCCTCTTACCTGTGAGATGTTGACTGAGCTCCAGTTATGATGCTCAAAAGCATTGAGGTGCTCTGTGCTGGGCTGTCTGGATGTTATCTGATTGATTTTTTTTTTCTAGAGGTTGGACGTAGGCCATCAGAGTGAATAACATGCTCCACCCTTTTTATTTTTGCATTCTGAGATAGGTTCATGCTAAGTTGCCAAGTTGCCAAGTTGCCCAGGCTGGGGCTCTTCTCATGATCCGCTTGCCTTAGTATTCCAGAATGCTAAGATTGCAGGCATGTGAGTAAGTTTGCCCACTTCCCACTTGGATTTTTAAACTCAGGCACGTCCACAGTATTCAGCCTCTTGCAGTTAGGCATTTTCCCACCCTGGAACTGCTTCCTGAGGAGCTTTCTTCCCCATTGCTTCATGACTCCCCAAGTGCTGCTGTCTCACTCTAGTGATGGGGCAGAGTCCAGTGAAGCCTCCTCTCTTGCTCTAAGGAAGGGTTTGCTTTGCATGCATCTTCTTCTCTTATTATGATGGGGTGTGATTCCAGGCTCTGTATGCCTAGAGCCAAAAACTGTGCATCTAACCTTTGTTATTTTTATTTTCCTTACTGCAATGTGAGTCACACCTAGAAATATACCTGAAAATCTTTGATTTTTACAAATCCAACACACTGTAATGCCTTACATATAATGGATTTTCACTCTGTCTCTACTTATGCCAATTATTTGGGGAAGGGAAGAGAGAGAGAGAGAGAGAGAGAGAGAGAGAGAGAGAGAGAGACAGAGAATTTAGAATTAGTGAAGCCGTGTTTTAACAAATGCATGAAAGACTTAAAATGCAAAATATTTTAAAGTTTTCACACCACTCACTGTCTTTGTTACTACTCAAAATTGCTTCTTTCCTGATACCATCACTTTAAATATGATATGAGTCTCATTCCTCAAGAAATAGAAGAAACTTAGTTAAGTAAAAGTATCTGTTCAAATTAGACAAAAGTAGAGGCTTAGAAGTCTGGCCTTCTCATTTACATTCTTATTCACTCCCAAATATTTTATCCACCTGTTAGGTGAATTCTGATACAACCATCCTGATGTTTTTATTTTTACTCTTCTTGGCCAACTCAGATGATATTTATTTATTCGCTTTTTTTTTTTTTTTTTTTTTTTTTTTTTTTTTTTTTTTTTTTTTTGTCTTTTTGAGACAGGGTCTCACTACTCACTATGCAGTTGAGGCTGGTCCTGAGCTCACTTTTGTAGCCCAGGCTGGTCTCGAACTCGCATCAATCCTCCTGCCTCAGCCTCCCCAGTGCTGGGATTACAGGCGTGAGCCACCACACCCGGCTTTTATTCGCTTTTTTGATATCAGGAATTGACCTTATGACTTGCACATGCCAATCAGATGCTGTGCCATTGAGCTATTTCCCTGGCTCTTCAGATAATTTTTATTTCATGAATATTTGGAATGGCTCATTCCACCTGTATGTTCATTCCACAACCTATCACACACAGATATTTTCGCTGAGAAGATTTATGTTCGACAGAGAACCTGGTAGTTAGAATTATTCATGATCTATGCTAAATCTGGAGGAAGTGTGTATCTTTATAAAAAATTAATTTTCTCCTTTGTGTGGGAAAAATTAAATCATTATAATTCTAATGGTGCTATTGGTTTCAATTGAATAATCATTATTGAGATTACTTTAAATATTAACAAAAAGGATTTTATTTAGAAGATAGTCTTGGATAGAATTTACATGTGTGTTTATTCTGTAGTTAGAGTTTTAACCAATGTAAATTTGATAGCAAGAATAATATCAAGAAAAAAGAGGAATAAAATATAATATTAATCTTTAAGCCAAAATATTAAAAATAATCTGTAGTAAATGAGGCTTTGGAAGCTATTGAAATTAAATTGGAATAGAACATGAAAAATAACTTGCATGGAGTAACGTTCTGAGGCTGACTTTGGTTCTCCCATGGCAGCACGCAGTGTGTAGCAGAGAGAAAAGAAACACAGATGTCCCTGGAGGAGCTCTCTTGCTCCCATGGACAATTGGAACATGTGGATTCCCTCCACCTGAGGAACCCCAGGGCTTGCTTGGACACTTCAGGTTCTGTGAATGCAAAAAGGATCAAAGTTACTTCTCAGAGGAATTTATGAACTTCTGGAAGACCCAGGGTGATTGAGAGAAATGTCTAGGGAAGCTGATGGGAGAGGGAGAGGCCTTTTAGATAGGAGAGCGATAGTAACACTGCCCCTAGAGGTGGAATGGCATTTAGCCCAAAGGATAGGAGAACCTAGGCTATTCTGGTAGGTGGAGAAGAGAAAATATTTGAGATTGAAAGACTAGCAGTAGCAAAGCATAGGAAGTATTTACAGCCTATTTCATTTTGAGTAACATTTTGAAGAAAGCTCATGTAGAAGCACATAATATGATAATTGTTTTCTAGAAAAACTAAAAAATGTTAGGTTAAAATTTGGATTTTAACAGCACACAAATTCAAGTTTCAAGATAGAATACAAAATGCTGCCCCATGCAAACCATACTCCAATCATAGGGAGATCAACCAATCATTCAAATCAAAGCTAAAAGAGAAAAACAAAGAAGCAAAAACATTCATCACCTCCAGTAAATTTAGTAATTGTCGGTAAAGCTCTACATGAGTCTGTCCACTTTACAGCTGATGAGAACTTTCCAGTAAGATTCTGATTAGCCCAAAGTAACATGACTCCCATCTTTGAAGGACTGGTCTTAGAAAAGCGAATACAAAATGTTGTTGGGAGCAGTGAACGCTGAAGATTGACCATGTGTGGGAGGGCATGATGGGGCCTCGTTGCCTAAAGCAGCCAAGCTTCCTCAGTCTTGAAACAAAAGCATCCTGCCTGGACATTGTGAGCCATTAGGTACTAGGCAACCTTGTGTCTTGTAACTTTCCAAAGATATCAATAAACTCCCCTACTGACATTCTAGGGTCCTGTGCCTATCAGGCATGGTCCACCTCCTGACCTCAGCTTTTATCTCTTATTTATATTTTCTGAATCTTCTTGCCATTTTGTCTCAGAGAGCGGACAGGGGCCTATAGGGTTGGAGGGAAGAAGAAATAGCAAAGTGTTCATGGAAATAGTAAGCAGAGAGTTGTATTTGGTGATTTCAAAACCATCGTTTTGAGTAAAGAACCCTGTTTGGGATTTTTGAATGAAGAATAATTGGAATTAATTACTTCATTCACTCCAATTTAGATTGTTCTTCCTCTACCTCATAATTCCCATGGACACCATAGATTACTAAATCCTTCCCAAGAGGCATCATAACAATAATTGGCACTGTCCTTATTTCTTGGTCTTGTCTTATGAATAATATGGAAATATTTCCAGAACATAGAAACTGGAAACAAATGAAAAAATATCTTGATCTGGTGTATCTCCTTGTATTCCCTTCAAAGTGTGATAGAAATGCTATAGTCCATTTCTGAGATACTAGAAAAATAACTTTACTTCCTTGTTTTTCTTTCTTTCCTTCTGTCCAGTTGTATCCATGTGCTGAGGAGGATAGTTGGGTCTTGGAGAAGGACATCTGCCCTCCCCAGCTGAGGGCACACAATGCCACTCCAAACATCCAGATATTTTCCTTGAAGTATGCCAGATCTTCACCTTACCTCTCTGCTCTGTTCATTTTTATCAGATTGCTCCTCTTTGCTTTTCATTTCTCTTTTAAAAGACAGAGCCAGAGTTTTTCTCTGGTGATGCACATTTGGTCAAAGTTGTGAGATGTTAAAAGCAACAAAATAATTATTTTGGGGTGTTCAAACCTGATATAATGGTGGCAATGCTGCTTTTAAAAAATTAATAAGAGAATAACAGAGAAGAAAACCCAGGCAACAGCTGAAGGTCAAAGTTTGGTTGAGCACTGTGTTTTTCAAGGATGGTGAGTTGTTGTTGGCTGAACTTCTAGTGACGTAGAAACCCTCTTAGACTTGCCTTTTGCCACTGCAGATTCTCAGTTTAGCACGGATTTTACATTATTATTTAGCTATTTGAGAAGTGATGGTGGATGGGGAAGAAAGGTGGTTGGATTAAAAGTTTGACTGATGACAGGATAAAAAGTTTGACAGTACCATTTGCTTTTTTGACATATCTGTGAGACTGGTGCTGGATGAACTTCTTGGTCCTCTTTTTGATGATCTTGGGCTTCACAAGGGGTCTGAGGCTGCCATGGTGCCAAGCAAGCGATGGCGGCCACCTCTGCAGGCAGTGCAGAGGAAGAGCAGTTGATTTCTATATGACAGCCATTCTTTCTGGGATGACATGCTATCTCAATGTTTTAATTCACAATTCTCAAATGGCCAGTGATGTGGAGCGTTTTTTCAGGTATTAATTTGCCTCTTGTATTTCTTCCTTTGAGAAGTGTGTATTTACCGCAGGTGCCCATTTTTGTTCTTCGCCCTTCTCTGCTGCCCAGAATTTCTGCTCTGTGCCATGTGCCACTCTGCCTGGGAGCCAGCTGGGTATGGACTGAAACTTCCATAAACTGTGAACTAAATAAACCTTTCCTTCTTTCATTTTGTGTGTTTGGTATTTTGTTCCAGCAATGAGTAAAATGCAACCAAGACATTGTCTTTTCACTCTGTTGGTAATTTCTTTTGATGTGCAATAAGTTCTCAATAAGAGGAGGTCCCAGTTGTTGAATTTTTAAAGTGTTTCCTTTGAAGTTTGATTTTTGTTCATGAAATGTGTGCCTACCCCTATATCTTCAAGATTTCCTTCTACTGTCTCTTTCAGTAGATTTAGTGTTTATGTGCTAGTGTTTAGATCTTTAATCCATTTTGACTTTAATTTAGTGCATGATGATAGACCCAGTTCTAGTTTTAGTTTTGTCACGTGGTTTTCCCAGCACCATTTGTTAAAGAAGCTGTCTTTCTTCCAGTGAACATGCTTGTCCCTTTTGAAAAAATAAAATGGCTGAGTGTGTTTCTACTTGCATGTGCATATTCTAATCCGTTCCATTGAGCGTAGTTTTGTTGAGAATACCATGCTGATTAATTTCAAGTCGAGGATTGTAATACCTCCGACCTTCTCTTTGTTGCCCAGGATTGCCTTTGCTATTTTAGATGTTTTCAGTTTCCAAATAAATTTTAGGAATGATTTCTCTAGATCTATGAGGTATGTTGGTGACATTTTTATAGGGATTGCCTTAAATATATATAACAATTTTGGGAGTATGGTCATTTTCACAGTGTCTGGTTCTTCCTCTTCAGAAGCAAAGAATATCATTCCATTTTCTGAAAACCTCTTTGATCTCTCTTTCAGAGTACTGTAATTAAGATAGAATAGATCTTTGACTTCTTTCATTATGTTAATTCCTAGGCATTTCATTTTTGAGGGTTTTATTCTAATGAGAATTATTCTTCTAATTCCCCTCTTAGTATATTTGTTATCTGTGTAGAGTAATGCTACTAATTTCTGGGTATTGACTTTGTAACCTATTAATGCTACTGAGTTGATTTATTAATTCTAGTAGCTTCTTGGTAGAGTTTTTTGGGTCTCCCAAGTAGTGTATCAGGTCATATTCAAATAATGATAGTTTAACTTCTTCTTTACCTATTATTCCTTTTACTTCTCTCTTGTCTATGAGCTCTAGCTAATGATTTCAGAACTATATTGAATAGGAGTGGTGATAAAGGACATTCTTGTCTTGTACCAGATCTGAGAGTAAAAGATTTTAGTTTTTCCCCATTTAGAATTATGTTGGCTGTTGGATGTCACAGATGCCTTTTTATCAGATTGAAGTAGAGGCTATTCCAATTTTCTGTAGGGCTTTGATCGTGAATGATGTTAGACTTTGTCAGAACCATTTTGTGCATCAGTTGAGAAGATCATGTGGTTTTTGCTTTGACTCTACTGGTATATTGTGTTACATTTATAGATTTGTGTATCATGAATCATCTTTGCTTCCCTGAGATGAATGTTACCTGGTAATGGTTCACAGTCTTCTTAATGCTTTTCTGTATTTTATTTGTTAGGATTTTTTTGAGGATATTTACATCTATGCTCATGAGGGAGTTTTGCCTATATTTCTTTTTTGGTTGAATCTTTTCTAGTTGGTATTAGTATAATACTTGCCTCCAGGACAGATTTTGTGAGTACTGCCTCCTTTTCAATTTCATTAAAGAATTTGAGGAGTATTGAGATTATATCTTCTGTAAAGTTCTGTAGAATTCAACTGTCAATCCATCAGGACCTGGGCTTTTCTTCATAGATAAGTTTTTTATTGCATTCTCAATTTCATTGGCTGATAATGAGCTATTGAGACTACTTACATCTTCTTGATACAGTTTTGGTAATTTTTGCATATCTAGGAAAAATAGAAGAATATCCATTTCTTCTCTATCTTTGATTCTGTGAGAGTAAAAATTTTCAAAGTAGCTATTGATCTTCTGAATTTCCACTGGGTCTGTAGTAATTTTGCCTTTTTCATTCTTTATTACTTGTTTTTCAAGGTTTTTCCCCTATTTTTGATAAGGTTAGCTGGAGGTTTATCAATTTTTTTGATCTTTCAAAAAACCACCTCTTTGTTTCTTTAGCTCTTTGTATTGTTTTCTTTGTCTCAGTTGCATTAATTTCTGTTCTAATCTTTGGTCTTTGAGCTTGTTTTCTTGTTCTTTTTCTAGACACTTGACGTGCAGCATTAGAGCATTTCTTTGTTCCTGTTCTGTTTTCCTAATGTGTGAGTTGATAGCTATAAATTTTCCTATAAAAACTGCTTTCATTACATCCTACATATTCTGATAATTGTACTTGAATTTTCATTGGATTGTTGATATTGTTTGATTTCTTGATTTCTGTGACCCATTGGTTGCTGAGGTGGGTGCTATTTCCATCTATTTATGGGGATTTTGTAGTTTATTTGGTTCTTTATTTCCAGTTTCATTACACTGTGGTCAGATAATATGCATGCGGTAATTTCTGTTATCCTGAATATATTTAAACATGACCTATGGACTAGTGTCTGGTGTATTTTAGAAAACATACCATGTGCAGCTGAAAAGAGTGTATATTCAGATGTGGTTGGGTGTAATACTTTGTATATGTTCACTAAGACCATTTGTCCCAAATTCTGGTTCCAACCTGCTACCTCTTTGCTAATTTTTCTTTTGTCTGTTTGACCTATCTTTTGAGTTTAAGGGGGTATTAATGTCTCCTGTTAAGATTGTGGTATTGGATATTACATTTTTCATGTCCATGAAGATTTGTCTTACATAGTTGGGTGTGCCTATATTTGGTGCATATATATTTATTACTGTATCTCTTCATCTTTTATTTTTCCCCTAGCCAGTATGTAGTGGTCGTCTTTATTTTGTTTTCTCATTCTTGGTTTGAAGTTCAGGTTGTCTGTGATCATGATTGTCATCCTGGTTCTCTCAGAGGGCCTGGAGCATGTGGTATTGTACTCCATCCTGTAATTTTCAGCCTATTACTTTCTTTATGAGTTATATGTATTTTTGTATACAGCATATTGTTTGATTTTGCTTCATAATCTACTGTGCCAGTCTATTTCTTTTAATTGGTGAATGGAGTCCATTTACATTGATGGCTATAACTGAGATGTATTGACTTATGTTTGACATCTTATTTTCCTGCTGTCGGTTATCTACTTTTCTCCTGTGATTATTTTTTTGTTCTTTTGTTGGATCCTTTCCATTCTCATTCATGGTGCTGTGATCATTTTGATCCTTCTCTAGAATGTCTTTTTGTAGTTTGTGTAGGGTGGGGTTGGTCATCATGAATTTCTTTAGTCGTTCTTTGTCAAGGAAGTATTTAACTTCTCCATTAAACTTGAAAGAGAGTTTTGCAGGGTATATCAGTCTGGGTTGGAATTTGTTTTCTTGCAAGACTTGAAGTACTTTATTCCATGCTCTTGTGGACTTGATTGTTTGTGAAGAGAAATCTGCCCTTATTCTGATGTATTTTTTCTTTAAATGTAATCTGTTTCTAATCTCTAGAAGCTTTTACCATACTGTTCTTGTGCAGCATTTCTGGATCTTGACAATTAGATGTCTGGGTGTTGTTTCAATTAGGTTGATGTTATTTGGAGTTCTATATGCCTCAGTTGCCAAAATGTCAGATTGTTTCCTCATATTTTGGAAGTTTTCTCCTGCCAATGTTCTTTTTATATTTTTTTCTATTAGCTCCTTTTTTCATTATGCCTGTTAGTCTGATGTTGTTCATCTTGCATTGTCTTTAAATTGTTCAATTATTATTTCCTGCATCTTAGTTGTTTTAAGAGACCTTTCCTTACCTTTTCTCTAGCTGCAACACTACCTTCAAGGTCTGAAAGTCTGTCTTCATTTTCATTCAGGCAGTTTTGCCAACTTTTAATTCAGTTGTTGGCCTCTTGAGTATGACTTTGAATCTGCTTAATGTGTTCTATTTCTTTTCTATCTACATTGCTTGTTTCTTTTTTCAATATTTTTTATTCTCTCCTAATTTTTATCTGTTTCTTCCTTAGAGGCATGTAGCAATTCCTTAATAATAGTTACAATTTCTTTTTTAACATTGGAAGTTATTTCTGATTGATTTCCTCTACACCTTTCTGCAGTTGTTTCTCTACTTCAGACACTATTGTTTCAGAGATTTAAGGTATATAAATTACAATTTCTTCTATGCTAGTGTCTCCTGAATTTGTTCTGGGTGTGCTTGGAGCCTGAGAACATATGTTTCTCCTTCTCTTTGTCATTTTATATTTCAGAGAAAACTCTTTATTTTGATTTCTGTGATTTTTTTTTTTTTTTTTTTTGGTGAAAATTTCTGTAGTATTTAGCTATATCAGTGTGACCAGAGTCTCTCTGTGTGGAATCTGTTCTTTAGATATCTTTTCTGTGTCAAAGAAAAATACCACAACAAAAGTGAGAGAGAGAGAGAGAGAGAGAGAGAGAAAGAGAGAGAGAGAGAGAGAGAGAGAGAGACCTACTTTCAGGTATATCTCTGTTGTTATTGGCAGACAATATGTGGAGTCAGAATCCCCATCCTTGCCAATCTATCAAAGAAAGCCAGCAGTGGCTTTTTGTTGGGATAGTCCTTAATCGCAGTGAGCCTGTACCTTCTGTCTGAGACCAGACTCATTTCCTCTGCCCCACTGGCAACCACTTGATGGAGCCAGCAGCCACTCTGAGCTTAGTCACCTCCTCTCCAAGAGGACTTCTGACAAATCCCTTCTTTATATAGGACTACTGAGCCCTTGGCATTCATGACTAGGTAGTGCAGTCTTTCATGTATGTTGCTTCCCTCCACCACTGGTTCTGTTTGTTGAGGACTCTGGGATCACTAGCCACCATGTTTCCACAGGTTTGAGTTGCTCCTATCAAGCAGCAACCCTCATCTCAGGCTGATGATATCACTGGCTACTTCGTCCTTCTTTATTGAAATCTCTCTCTCTCTCTTCACTCTCTCTGGGCTTCAGTTTGTGCTTCAGATCCTGCCTAGGTCTAGGAGACCCACTTTTCTAACATTGTGTCTGTATCACATTGCTATATTCAAGTGTCCTGATGGCAGCTCTCAGAAAGGCTCTTTCTCTGTTACTTATCCCTCTGTTGTCTTGGTGCTCCCACATCTACTGATTTACTCTTGTACAGTTCTTGAAGTTAGGAGTCCTTCCTTCTAGAGAATACCAGAAGGGTCCATTTTCTTGTGTCAGTTTGGACAGCCTCACCACATTCCTTGGTTAGTAATTCTGCATCACTGTCATATCTGCTTTGATGGTCACATATCTTTCTGCAACTCTGAATCACTTTCTTCCGTTTTACTAAGACTTTCATGAATACATTGGGCTAAGAAAAGGTACAATACTATCTCCTTATCTCCATATAATTAGTAACATTTCAACCTTCTCTCAAAGTCCATTTTGTCCAATAAAGTAGAGTATCCAGAGGGCTTGAGAATTTGAATGTGGACATATTTAGGGAGCCCTTATTTTGTCTAACATAAGATAATCACATAACAAGTATATGTTTAACTTTCAAGAACTCTAAACTGATGCTTTACAAAAGTACTATACTATACATTTTTGTAGATATACTTAGATTTAATAATATAGGGATTTTTTGCTGTTTTTAGAGAATGATGAGCACAAACTGGCTGATAGAACAAAGAAGAGATATAATAGGGAGCTAGAAGCTCTAAGACTGAATCCTTGTTTCTGGCACTTTTAAATTCAGGATTCAAACAATGTCATCATAATTCATTTTCCTTCTCTGTTAGATTTGCACTATTCACAGATTCCATGTGAAGAAGATGCCCCAAAGCTCCAAATCTTACAATTTTCCACATTCAAGTTCTTGGGAGCAAATGCTCAACTGTGTCTCAGTGTCATCATCAAAGGCCTCATGGCATCTTATTGCTGTTATCATGTTGCATCCCTGACCCATCACGGTGAGCAGGGCATATGCTATGCAGGGTAGCTGTGGTCACAGGATTCATCCTTGAGCTGGGTAAGGAGATTTGTCTGAAGGCTGTGGATGAAAACTGGGTAGGAATCAAGCACAGAGGGAGCATAGGCCATTTCTTTTTTTTTTTTTTTTTTTTTTTTTTTTGTCTTTTTGAGACAGGGTCTCACTATGCAGTTGAGGCTGGCCTTGAGCTCACTTTTGTAGCCCAGGCTGGTCTCGAACTCGCACTGATCCTCCTGCCTCAGCCTCCCGAGTGCTGGGATTACAGGGGTGCGCCACCACACCCAGCTCCATTTCTACAACAGGATATGGAAATTGTAGATGTGTACTTCAAAGGTCCATTCTAGTTTCTTAAGCTTTAGGATCATTTCTCTAAGAAAATCTTTTGGGGTTATTTACTTTTACTAAGCTGCCATGTTTAATTTTGCTATGCAGACTACCACGTAGAATCAGAGGGAAGGCAGAGAAGCAAAGATGCACTGAGCACACACATGCTAGATGTACCCATCTTGTTCCAACTCTGCGTTCAGTAGCTTCAAGCTGTTAGCTTGAAATGGGCCATGTGGTGCATTTATGCCACAGAACTTGGGAGCACTTCAGCTCAGTCAGGGCTTGTTCCTCAGAGAACTGACACCTGAACAACTCTTCAGCTGGCCAGTGAACAAAGTGTGCAGCAAATGTGAAAACACTGTGCCATCATTTTAATTCAATTCATACAATAATTGCCATGGGACTCTAGATAAGGGAATAGTGTTACATATTGTGTGCATGTGGTACTTGCCACAGTGGGAAGGACTAACGTTTTTGGAGTGTTAGCCTTGGAGAGAAAACACATCATTTAGAGCCTGTGAATTGTGATTTCATAATTTGTTAGTTTGGGATCCTTTTCTAATTTTTTACTGCTTCACAAACAATTCTTCCTATGTTTTCTTCTGAAAGCACTATAGTTGCTTCATACTTTCATATGCTACGTGATAGAATCCAAAGTTCACTTTTCTTTCGCCTGCCTTAGTTGAGAATATCAAACACTCCTCTCTGTATACTGCAAAGACGTTAGCACCAGATGTGGCTTGTTCACTGTTCCTTTTTTCTCTCATTTTCAATTCCTGGCACTGATGCTGTTAAATTCATGAATCTTCAGACGGTGTAAGAACAGAGATCTCGGTTCAAAGCCAGCTGTAAGGCTGGTCCAGTGTGAATCTTGCTCTGTGTTCTGTACTACACTAGCTGTTCTGATGCTGGATCAGTGATGTGACAGCCTTTTCCCCACGAGATGCATGCTGGAGTTCCTGAAGCAGCAGCGGAACAAGAGGCAAGCATTTTAATTTCAGCAGAACCTAGGCAGCTTTCCTTGTCCCAGTGTCCTGAAACCCTATGTTAATTCCTTAGGTTGTCACCTTCCAGATTTTATTCCACACTTCCTCGTGGGGCTAGCTGGAGATGAAAGATGCTCCTCTTCTCAGGAAAAGCTCCAGCATCTTGAGCCTCCTAGCTTCCTATACAGGTCTATGTCAGTACTTTCTGGGGAACCTGGCTCCACGAGCTGATAGATGTGGATGAAATTTCGCAAGGGAAGTATTCACTAAGGGTTTCCTGCCATGATCTGCTATGCTCTGGACATTGCTTCTTACTTCAGTTTCCTGGCAATGTAATTATTTCCCCTTTATTGTTACTTTGATTCTAGTGACTATTTTTGACTAAAGATACTTTTTTATATTAAAAAGACAATCACTGGTTCCTGTTTTACAACCATATTGTCGTATGTTTGAGCTCTAGGTAACTATGGAAGGACATTGAAACACAAAAGACTAAAGCTTTAGGCTTTAGACATCTTGAAGGATAAAATAAGAGTAGAGGGTTGGAAAAAATTTAGTCTTCATTTTATGTATTTTAGATCCCATGCTGCTTTTTACATAGGAGGGGGCAGAGAGGAAATGAGGATATGTAAAACTACTAGAATGTTGCCTAGTGGTCAACAAGTATTACTCATTGAACTTAATTTTTTTTTTTTTTTTTTTTTTTATCATGGAGATGGAATCACTATAAGGAAGGTTTATAACATTCCCAAGTGTGGCTTATCATGCCCCTGTAAAAGCCTGGAACACCTTTTTGTTCCTGGAGAAAGTGAAGGGATTAAGGTAGGATGCCTCTATCTTTTGCCTAATAATGGAGGGTATGGTACATGCTGTGGAGTTAGGCGATGTTCAAATCACAGATGGCCCACAGGAGACTGAAGAATGGTACACTTGATGCAGATATACTTGGCATTAGGTTGAAGAAAATTAATGCTATGTAAAGTTCCTATAACAGTGTTATTTTGTGTTTAAAAAGTTACCACAATTGGGGCCTGGCGGGATGGCTCAGTGGTCTAAAGCGCCTGTTTGGGAAAGCTTGGGCGGCCTCAGGGACCACAGTTCGATCCCCAGCACCACATGCTGCGCCAGCCCTGCCCTCAGGGCGGGCTGAGCCGGCCATAGAAATGAGTGAATAAACAAAGGTTCCAAAACAAGAAATAAATAAAATAAAATAAATAATAAAAAATAAAAAAATAAAAAAAAATAAAATAAAAACTTACCGCAATTGTAATCAAGCAGATCAAACATAAATATGCTTCAGAAAAATGAAGAAACTCAAATCATTGGAAGAGGCAAAGATGAGTTCCCACTTTACATGGAATTGCACAGTGCATAGATCCTGTTGTTCTGCTTAAACAAATTCTAAAGGCATCTTTGATTAGTTCTCATGGTTAGGAATTTCTTTATATGAGTCAATCTCAACTCTTTTGTCTTTAGTGGTTCTCATTTCAATACTAAGCTATGCTCAGTTGTCATATGCAGTGGTGCCTTGGTTCACAAATTTAATTCATTCTGTGACTGTGGCAACCAAGCCAATTGGTCTTGAATTGAGTCAAATTTTCCGATAAGGTTCAATGTAAATACAGTTAATCTGAGCCATGTGTGTATTTCTGACCACAAAAATATGAAACAACATACAGTCCAGTTCAGTATGAAGAGAGAACACAGAACCTTGTTTGAGGTGACTTCTAGTGTGGAAGACAGGAATGTGGGTAGGGAGGAGGTTATTTTTTGGAGGGAGGGTCCCCTGCATAAGGAGATTAGCAAGATCTCCTTCAGGGGCTTCCTCTGTTCTCTGCTACTTTACTGCAGGATCAGTTTTAATCAAAAATTTATCTCTTGCCACTTGGTTTTTTCCTGTGCTGCATGACCTTCAAGAAATGGGAGCTCACTTCACCATTCATCAGATTCAAAACACTTTCTTTCACAGTTATGCTAGCTTGGTGCTTCTCAAAGAAATTCTGACTCCTATTTCATTTTGTTATGGATTTTATGATATCACTGCTAACCACCTTCTACCTTCCTCTTTCTCAGTGAATGCTCCTCAACAAGTGCCTCTGCTGCTCACTCTGGAGCTCAGCGAGCCCTCATCACCAGCTCCTCCTTATAGTTCTCAGTAAACCCCTCCGTGTTTGAACCATCAAAGCCAGACCTATAGTTCTGCCCATGGACACAATGTCCTCCACTATTGGTACATCAGACCCTTCAAGTCATGCTCAGTGACACTTTCTGGTCACAGTTTTCTCCAGGCTGCTTGAAATCTGCTATGTGATACCTCCCCCGTAGCAGTGAGTTGGATGTAGAGAATACTAAAATATTTCTTTTTCTGAGTCAAGAATGGCTCAACGACATTAAGACACTTACTTCAGAGTGACTTTGTATGCAGGTTCTAGAAGTTGCAGACCACACGTTGATCCATGGGCTCCAGAAGAGGTGCTATTTTGGAAGTGACTTGACTTTTATAAGGTCAGAAAATGCACACACATCTTTCACTAAGGCTGGAGCTTTTGTGAGACACTGTCAGAAGAAATATCTTTAAGGCAGTTAGCCCTCAGATATTTCTAAATGGAGTCGACAAACACCTCCTGCAGTCATTACATGAGCAGTTGACTTGTGAGCCAGTCTTTCACACTGTCCTCCACATGACAGGCGATTTGGCCTTGTTCACATTCTTCTCCTTGAATACTGAGGCGTGTGGGGGTGTGCTATGGTTTGTGTCTAGTTGTTCCCAAAGTCTCATGCAGTCATGGGGTAGAGACTTCTAGAGTTTGAGATTAACTCCTGATTCATTGGGATTATGGGTGATCCACTGGGATTATAAATTCTTAGTACTTCTGGGATTATGGGTGTGAGTGCTCCATCCAACCTGGGGCTGATAGCCTAAATGTAACATAAGTGAGACAGAGAGACAGACTTTGCCTCTGTTGCCATTTTTGCTTTCCTGCCGCCATGAACTTGGTGCTCTCTGTGCTGTGCCACTCAGCCTTGGAGCCAGCCAAGCATGGACTGAAACCTCTGGTAACTGTGAGCTGGATAAACCTTTCCTTCCTTAACTTTGGGTGTTGGGTATTTGTACCAGCAAAGAGAGAAGAGTTACTGCGACAGGGTAGGATATCACTACAGCTAAATCTTCTGATTGGAGCTTATGTTTGCACAGAGCCACAGGTCAACCTGTTCTTCATGGGCTTGTGCTGTGCAGTACCTTTTCCTTCTGTGTGACACAGGGTCTCTTCCCATCTCCTTCCAGAAGAGCCTTGCTTCACTGTGGCTGAACACTTGTTGAATGATGTATCCTTCTACCTTCATGAGCTCCATGGCTTTCTTCTTGTAGGCTTCTGTCATGGCCTTGTCAGACCTAGAAGCCTTACTCTCTTAGCATACTGTGAATACCACTTCTTTTGCAGAATTTACAAAATTGCCCTCTACTAGTTTTGAATTCATCACTTGTTACCCTTGAAGAGGGGTTTCTTGCAGTAAATCACTGTGCAATTTTCTGGCTTTTTCACAGATCATAGCTTCACTAAAACTGTCATCTACCAGCTGTTTCTCAGTCAACCACACCAACAAGATTTTCCAGCTCTTCTGGCACTTGTGTCCTCTGCTTGGTTAGCATTCTTATTCTTTTGCCATATCAGCTCCTCCGATGGTATCTTCAGTCAAAATAATTGACTGTCAACTTTACTATCTTATACTCTGAGGCCAGATCAGTCTCATGAATACCATTCTCACACTTCTCTAAAACTTTCTTTTTGGAGTAGATGCTCATTTTCTTCAAAACCTTCTTGCCATTCTTGCTGCTTGTGTTCCAGTCCCTTTCGTTACCCCTCTGCACTTTTTACCAGCATTCTTGCTCTGTACTTTCTTGGAAACCACGTTGAATTGAATAATAATGTTCAGTTCTGTAAGTGCTAAAAAGCACACAAAAATGCTCATAGAAAATGTGCACAGGTCTGCCTGCAAGGGAAATCTTGACTAGAGAAAGCCACAACCCCATGTCATGTGTAGAGAATGGCTGCATTCGTGTTTGTGTAGGGAAGGTGGCTGCAGTCTTGCTTGGAATGCAATACGGAGTTTGTAAATTGAAACAGAATTTTGCTACATGGTTCTGTCACCCAAATTGTTTGTGAGCAGAAGGATTCATGAATCTATCTATAAGTGTACATCTTCTAAGAAGTACTGAAATTTCATTTTTGCTGCCTCCGTGTATCAGAAAGAGCTATTTCATGACTTTATTCTGCTTCCTGGGATCACCACACTGTGCACCAGTCTACAACTGGTGAGTGTCTCAGGATGGAGATGGGATAAGATTTGACCCCAGGAACCCTGTCTAGGACAGAGCTCTCACCACTCCTTGGGCTGCAGCATTTAGTCTTCTCTGAACTAAGTTGGTAGCTTGATCACCTAATTTTGCTAAAGTGCTTAAAGTTCAGTGATAGGTTCCAAGAAGATCTTAATACAGGTAACTTATTAAAAGGTGTTATCTCTAGGGGAACAACATGTTTATATTTGCAACTGTCTTCTCTATTTCAACATTTAGGTCTGTGACACTACTTTCTCTTTGAAATTCTAAATGCTGATCTAGGCGATGGGCTTGGGTGGTTTGCCATTTGAATCAGACCCATTCCAACCTGGCTAGGGTAAGATTACTTTCCAGGAGAGCCTGATTTATGAGCTCACCAGACCTGAATCTTTAGAAACTGACAAGAGAGTAATAACCAAGTAACAAATGTCCTCTTCTAAGAGTGATTTGGAGGTGAGATCAGTGAGAAGCAGATCTATTAAACGTTGGGCTGAAGTGGGCTGCTGAGTTTTGATTCCCACTTGCTGGAGAGGGCATTTACCATTTTTAAAATAATTAGCTTGAAGCATGATTGAGTTTCACAGCTGGCAGAATCTTAAATACATTTTAGTTATTCCTTTTTGGTGTGCAGGTAAAGAAATGCTTAACTGCATCCTCGTTGCTGGAAATGTTGTGTACAAGATGAAGATGGACTCATTGGACTAAGTAGAAGAAACTACAGGACTAGTTAGAGAAGGCAAGGCCAGACTGGTACACACCCTGCTGCCACTCTGATCCTCAATGTGTTGCCTCTGATCCTCTATACGTCTAACATCCGGCACTGCAGTTTCCTTTGCCTCTTGCCACACGCCCACGTGTCGCTTCCCAGTTTCCTATAACCCGTGGCATGCATGGTGCAGCAGGCACACAGCGTCCTCTCCATCAGCATTCAAGCCAGCTTGCCCCAGCCGAGGTCTGACAAATTATTGACATGGATGCAACAATGAAGATTACACTAACCGTACAAAGTACAGCAGATGCAAACTCTGTTCAATAGAAAGCTGTGCATATCACTGAAAGCTCTGGCATTTTGCGTTTTCTGTTAAGAAAAGATGCTATTGTATGAGTCCTTGCTTTCTAAACTAGAACCTCAGTATTCAGGATTAATTGCAGCACTGGCTCTCCATGACAGATAGGTGGGTTTTGAGTTGTAGTCCGGGCATTCTGTCTCTGAGGGATTCACCATCATTGTCTCAGGGAAATCGTGAACCTCGATGATATTGGCTTCCTGCCCCTCAAGTACCCCTACGAGTGCTCACATATGCTCTTCTGTTTAAGTATCATATAGTTTTTCTTGTGTGAGAAACCCAAATTATAAGTAAAGAGCAAAATGAAAGGTAAGGAATAAGGAGAAGCTAGATCTTTCTTAGATGGCAAGTGGCTCAGGAGAATAGGGAAGGGAGATAGGCAAAGAGAATAAGAAGGAATTAAGATATATTATGTAGGTGTCCCAACTCCATTTGAGGAATGAAAACATGCACTACACATCTGTACTAATAAAAGTAAATAAATATATAAACCAACAATAACGCTAGCCGTATAAAGCTTTATGAGCTCTAAGCTTCAGGTCTAAGGGGTTTTTGTAAGGTCTGTAATTTTTGCTCTCAGAATTTTATCAATCATTCATGCACCTATAATATTTGACTAGCAATGAAGCACCCATCTCTGACAAAACAAAAAAGGGGGATATAAATGAAGGGCATTATGCAGTGAAAAAAATATAGTTAGGATAGATATATAGCTACTTTATTTTAGTTCAGTGAGAAGATTTGTCCTAATAGTGTTTAGACACGCTATCATGTCTTCATATTGTACTCTGAATAACTCCTATGAACACAACAATATGTAAGGTATCAATTATTGTACATGTTCTACTAACCTGTTTTGAAACTGTTTCATTGTTATTTCTTTGTCATTAAAATTAATAAAATTAAAAACAGATAAAAGTATTTTATCAATCATTCAATGAATTAATTAAAACAAGAAACAGTGGCAAATCATTCTTTAGGCACTGTTAGAAGATACAGACTTTTAAAACATGATTCTTGTTTTGCTTACAGAAAATTTGGGCAGTAGAATATTAAATAACAAGTTAACCTAGGTTGTAAATAATGATACTAGAGTTAAAGTTCAGACCTTTAATCTGTGATTCCAGCACTTTTCTCTTCCCTGGAGCAATTAAATTGAAATATGAGAAATAACAACAGGGTAGAGAAATTTGCCTGTAAAATGGTCTACATGTATAAGTTGAGAGGTCTGGATACCAGGGAAACCAGCTAGGGCTGGAGAGGCTTGGAACAACTTCTTGGTGGACAGTTCATCACTGGGTGAGGAGATATAGCCACGTGAAGTATGATCACAGTGATTAATTACACAGCTAGAGATGAGCTGGGGCTAAACCCTTGCATAGCATACATGAGGCCCTGTGATCGGAGCCCCAGAAACAAAAATAATTCCGTTTCACTCAGGTGGTTCTAGAACACTGAGAATGAGTTTGAGCTGGCAAAAAGCAAATCACTGGTAATTTTATACTTCAAATCTAGTTCAAAATATAGAGGATTTTATTTACAGAATAATTTTTTTCTGCTTACACCTGTTATTTTAAATGGGGAAAAGAAAAAAAGCATATGGTTGTATAACTACATATTTATTTGTTACTTAGAAATGATAAATAAATAGGTAATAGAAAATAATGGCAGTTAATAGTCTTTACTTAGAAAAAACTTAGATTCTGTTTGAAGAAATATCTCTATACTTGAAAAGTTCATAATTTTACAATCATTCATAATTTTAAATCTCTTTTATGCCTTTCCCAAAGTGGAGCTGGTAAGTGAATAAAAAAAAAAAGTGCTGTTTTGTTCTTTTTGAGAAAGGGACTTGTGGTCTCAAAAACAAAACTTTTTTTTTTTTTTTTTTTTTTTTTCAGTAGCAGGGATAGAATTTGGGACCTTATACTTTCCAGGCAGGGACTTGAGCCACTGAGCTATCTCCCTGGCCAACTACAATTGTGATTGTATAAGCTATCTGCTATAAAAAAAAAAAAATACTGCAGACCAGCTAGTTTTTTTTGAGCTAAAGTTATTTATTTCTTTTTTACAGGACTAGGTTCAAACTCATGACCTTGCACTTGCCAGGCAGGCACTTGGCCAAAGTTACTTTAAATCTGCAGTAACCACAATTTTAATATGCTTTACATACCCAATAATACTGAATATTACTTCAACAAGTAAAGGTATTACCAAAGATACTTTACATTTTACTTCATACAGAATCTTCAAAATCTGGCGTATATTTGGTATATGGAGACCATACCAGTTCAGACAGTGCAGACTGGCTATAATTGATGTGGCTAATTATTCCAATCTTGGGTACACAGACCAAGAATATACAACATAAACTTACTTATACATTTATTTTTTAATTTTTATTTTTTTTTGATATAGGATCTCATTATGCAGTTCAGACTCTAGTGATCCTCCTGTCTCAACCTCCCCAGTGCTGGGATTACAGGTATGTAGCACCATGCCCAATTTCAGGGCTGGCAAGGCACGCCCCAGATTCCAGGTCCAGCATGGCATGTGGTACTGTAGATTGAACCATGCGCTTGCCAGTATAATCCTTTGCTTATGTCAGTGAATCATCTCCCCAGAGGGTTTTACTACATAGTTCAGGCTGGCCTTAACCTCACTGTACAGCTAAGGCTGGCTTGAATGGCATGCCAGGGATCCTCCTGTCTCAGCCCCTGAGTGCTAGGGTTAAAGGTAAGACCAGCTAGTTTAAAAGACATACTTTTTTTTTTTTTTTTTTTTCTCACAGCATAGGAGTCTTTGGGTCCGAGACCAGGGTTGCAGTTGAAGGATCTCTCCCAGCTTGCTGAAGGCCACTCACTGCTTTTGTCCTCACCTGGTGGAAATGGACAACTCTGGCAACTCTTCCTCTTCTTATGAGAGCACTATAGTGAAGGCCTACCAATCATGACTTCACCTCACCTAGTTGCCTCCCCAAGGCCCAACTCCGAATAATCCCACAGAGGACTATAATAGGTGACCTTTGTGGGGATAGACACTATATAATAACTCTAAAACACACTGTCACTGGAAACCAGTAAATATTGCTCTATCATTCTAAATGACCCCATCATACAATCTTTGGCATTAGTAAACAATCTGTAAACATTTAATCTATGGTTTTTATTTTTTAAAGCACTTAAATTTGTCTATAACTTATGATGATGGAAAGAACTTTAAAGTTCTAACACACTGTTATGAAAATGCCTCTGTGCTTATAAAATGACTATGGATAAATTTATAAAGTTCTATGTTAAGTGCTTTAGAAAAATGATTATACTCAGTTTCTGTAACAGTGCCATGTTTCACCCCTACCATCTGTAATCCAGAGGTAAGAAAATCAGCAAAGACAACACAGTGGTGCGTAGGTAAAGACTCAAAGAATTATGCCAAGATGCAAGCATGAGGTGCAGGGACAAATACTTTTCTCTTACATTGTACAGGATAATTACATGTTTGTTTATCCATGAAAGAAAAGTTTTCATATTACTCTTGGAGCACCTCACAGTTCAATCTACAAACAAATTATATCTATAGATATATATATTGCATTGCCTTAGTATCTATGATGAGAATTCATGACATTTTATAGCAGTAATGATGATTGTTATAGAATGCTAAAACACATTGCAACTTTTTGTGTTATAATACTCTGTGTCACTACATGTTCTAATGCAGGAAATGAAGACTCTCATTCTGCATTCACACTTTTCTTATTAATCTTGAGTTTGCATTCCTTGTTCAATTGAAGCCTAGTTTCTGGCACCATAGGAATATTCGATAAGTTGCCCAAATTGACAACCAGAAAATAAACAAACTAAGATTCAAATCTAGACCAGAATGATGCTGGAAACACATTCCTTCAGTATGCCTGGTTTCTGTCCCAATTTATGATTTTCTTTTTTTTTCATGCTTTTCTTTATCATAGTCATTATGTCTAAATTTGAAGAAATATTACATTGCATATTATATACTTTTGAAGAGATTTCGAGTTTACAATTTCCTTACCATTGCTGTGCTTATAAGAGCTTCAAGAACATTACTTCTAAAGTTTTGGACACTGTAGCCTGGCTAGGTAAACTCAAGAGCATCATCCCAAGAACTAGCATTCTTTGCTGTGGTAAAATTACTTAACAAATCAGTCAAACACAATATAAGAGCTAGCCATTGTACATACAATTACATGCTAAAATCGAATTGTCTGTCTTTGTTTTGCTTGAGTAACTAGAGAAATTGGTTTTTATTCTTATCTTCCAAAGTAAGGAGTGAATATCCTTACTTTGAACTTCTAAAGATTGGCAGAAGCCCACTGAAGATCGCTGCTTCCTGTAATGTTGGATAAAGATATCAGCTATATTCTTGTACTTAAACAGATTTTACGAAGGGAAACATACACACATAGTCATAGTTTTCAAGATATAAAACCTCAATCAGAAAGAGGTCCCTGAAAGACAAGAAACACAGAAGGTGAGTCCTAGAGTGTCCAGCTTGCTTCTTTGAAAGTGTTCAGGATGCGATTCAGGGAATGGACTGGAGCGGGCCCAGGGCATTTGAAAAGAGGAGATGGGTGTGAGAGTTGTGGAAGATGAAGACAGCTAAGGGGCATAGGACGGAATTCTGGAGAACACAGCTGCCCAGAGAGTGAAGACTGGAGAACTGCACAGGGTTCTCCTGTCCTTCTAGTATCTTGGTGATTACTGATAGTCACAAATCCATGAAGGTGATAGAAACCTGGGAAAGAATTACCTGAGAGGGTTTCATAGAAAAGTGCCCATCCTCCAGAGATGAGAAATAGTGTCTATTTCCATCAGTGATGCTGGAAACCTCATTGTGCTACTCAGCTTTGTAATATTATTATTATAAGTACCTGAGACAAATTGTTTCAAGGAAGAAAAGACTATTTTGATTTATAGCTTCAGAGGTTTTAGTTCATGGACTCTTGGCCCTATTCCCTTTGACCTGTAAGAGCTGTACGGTACACTGTGATATAAATGCATGGAAGAAGAGGACCTCATGGCTTCTGGGAAGTAAGAAGAAGAGCAAGCACCTCAGGTCTCACTATAACACTCCAGTGACATACCTTCCTTTCACTAGGCCCCACCACCTACAGGATCCACCATCTGCCAATATTGCTATAGCATAGAAACCAAACCCTTAGCAGCTGGGTTTTTGGGGATATTTCAGATTAAATTATAGGGCTCAAGTGACTCCAGGCATTAGATACTAGTGCACCTAGAAAGATCCTATTTCAGGAGCTGGAGTGATTGCTCTTGTTACACACAGAAAAATTTGAAAGTGAGACTCAGAAGGATCAAACTGCTTCTAAGCTACTTAACCACAACCGACCACTATGTACCTCTTTGAATGGTTAGACAATACCAAATATTGACAAGGATGTGCAGGAATCAGACATTTTATACAACACTGATGAGAGTGCAAAATACTCCAAACACCTTGGAAAACTGGCAGTTTGCTATAAAGTTAAATATATATCTTCCATATGTTCAAACTATCTTACTTCTAGGTGCTTGCCCAGGAAAAATAATAGCAGTCTTCTGATAAAGACTTATACATAAATATTCAGTTATATAAATAGCAGACCTAAACTCACAAAAACCCAAGTTTAATCAATAAATTATACTTAAACCAATTGTGGTACAGCTAAACAATGACTGGACTACTACTCAGTGATAGAAATGAATGAATTGTTGAACATGGATGAATCTCATGTTACACCAGGACTCAGACTTCAACTACCCTCTGTCACTGGCTTTCCTGCTTCTGCAAATGACAAATGAGAAATGGTGGGACCTCTTGGCCTTATATCCATGCGAGCTTATTCCCACAATAAAACCACCCTGCTCCATGCATGTACCTACTTTCTCCAGTTGCTTCTGTTTCAATGGAGCAGCCTACTTGACTTGCTGAGAGTCTTCTTGAAATAGGCATTCGCATTCAATCACTCTGGGCTGGGGTCTGAAGGTCCACCACTGCAAGAAGGTATAGTACTACTGAGGTGGATCAGGACATCACATAGTGAAGCGATGAGTGGTCTGAATAGGTAAGCATAAGACCTAGGGCTAGGTTATCGATGCTTCTGCTTAGGCGGATGACTGAACAGGTTACGTAATGTGAAAACGTTATGTTCTTTATGTGTAAAACGAGGTAACCATCTCTCTATGACATAAGATTGTCAGAATGGTTTAATGAAGAGTTGCTTAGTAGTGCTTAATGAATGTCCCTCAAAAGCAAGAGCTGGCAGGAAGGACTCTAAAATAGCTTAAGGTTTCCTACATTGTAAGGAAAAAAATAATTTAAGCATCTCACTCTTGCAAAGATCCCCTTTGCTAATATCTCTGATAAGCACTTACTTGACTCCCATAATTCTAGTAAAGAGAACAATTCACATGTACCGTATTTTGTTTGTAGGGTTCTGTTCATTTCAAACGTTTCCTATTCTTTGGATATAAAATAAGTTTTTATCAAGTGGTTCCAGCTTTATCCCTTAGAAAGAAAAGTTGACTTTACTCACTTTGTAGCTCTTCAATTACCGTTTTTTTTTTTTTTTTTTTTTTGATATTCTGAGCTTCACATTTAACCAGGGAAACACAGTCATTCACAATTCTATGGTCACCTCTACTGATACTGGCAATCTTTTCTAATCAGAGGTGAGAACCACACTTTATTTATCCTACAGCCTCATTAAAAATGAAAACTTCCCAGAATTCAGCCATGTTTCCATGCATTTCTTAGCAAGCATGCACCTGACGATTATGTCATCTACAGAAAACTCAGTGTCTCCCCACCTCTCTGCCCCTATGGCATCTTCCTCTGATACCTTTGTTGAAAAAGTCACATGGAGAGATGCTACATAAGTGACAAAGTCATCTCACCCAGACTGGGTAGTGACTGGCTTCTCTGAGGAACACCCAGGAGGTATAGTGAACATCGTGCATGTGGGGTGATGTTCTGAAGAGTGTAATCCGGTGGGCTCTTATTTCTTGCTTCCCCAAACAAGGAATGAAGGACTTTAAAGTGTTAATGAAATTAGCAATACTTTGCTTGCTAACAAGGAAAAGAAGCCTCTTGCCTAGCCAGTTTAGGAAAAATGAAGATTTATGAGCAGTAAACAGAGAGAGGTTCTACTGGATCCAAGCCTGGGAAGTCACAGCGGAGCCTGATAAGGAAAGCCTGAGAAGCATCACCGTCTGGGGACACCCCTCAGCCTAGGAGTGCGTGCCCTCTTGCTGCCCTTTCCTGACGGTTTCTTGCAAGCCACATTGTCATGCGTGTCATTTGCCCAGGCCTTGTCAGCCACCCTGTGCTGTCCTTGCACATGCAGATTTGCTTTACATGGAGACTCAGGCACTCAACACGTGAACCATGGCTTCTGTTCCAATTAGAAGCTCCAAGTAGGTGACTCTGGCGTAACTTTCACCTGTTGCTTCTCACCACTCCAGCCAGCAGCGGTAGCAGTGGGTATGCAGAGAGCCCTAGACCACTTCCTGCTCATAAGTGCACTGGACCTGGGCAAGAAAATGAATCTCAGCACTGATTTTGTTTGGCAGTCTAATTTGTTAGTCGGCCACACTGGTTTGCAACACATTTACTAAGTATACATTTTTAGGTATTTATCACAAACAGTTGATAAATCTGAATTAGGACACTGATGGACAGTGACACTTCTTTTGTCATTGGCAGTCACCTTCTTGGCCAGTATCTGTTATCCATCAGTTCTCACTAGAGGAATAGACTTAAGAGAAGATGTACATACAAACATACAAGGATTATTGAGCAAGCATCCAACAGCCACCCGCAGAACCAAGCACAGAAGTATACAAAAGTCATCTGTGTGCCGGAGTGTGAAACAATCTACTCAAAACCAAAGGCCTAGAGCTCACTACAGAGTCCCCTGTGAGTCCATACCAGGGAGACAAACGCTCTGCAAGGGCTCAGCTGAAAGCCAGAACACAGTTGTCCTAGGCGATGGCAAAGATGAGCTCCTTAAGAAATGGAAGTGCACCCTCCCTTCTTTCCCTTTTCATTCCATGCAGGCTACAAGTTCAGTGCCAGCCACTTTCCTCTTCAGTGACTGTCTCAGCCACACCTGGAACTGTGCTAAGTGAATCAGTAGGGAGGTATTTTTACTCAAGTTGACACAACAGTTACTTATCACAGTGTCTTGGGGTGGGCTGTACTCAGGTGTACTTTGTATTAACAATCTCCTTAGAATCCATTGTGCTGTTTTCTCCTTGTCTCTAAGGTGAAAAATAAAAGTTGTAACAGAATTTTAGTCTTAACTAAATATTTATGTTGAAGTCATTTTAGATAAACACATTTCCAAATTAGAAAGACTATCTGAAGCAGCAAAATGAGTGTATTCTTAAAATCACAGGTTTCTCTCTCTGACTTATTGGCTTCTCCATCTTTTTTCCAGGTTCCTCTTTGAATTTATAGACAAGAACTACAGTCTTCCCCACACTTGTTGAGACAAGGCCTTGTGATGCAGTTTAGGCTGGCCTTGAGCTCGCTTTGTACCCCAGTCTGGTCTCCCAGGGATCCTCCTGCCTTAGGGACTGTAGGTGTGCAGCCGCATGCCTGGACTACAGTCTTATTTAATGGTCATTTTGTAGATATTTGATACTATTTGAGACTTTGAAGTGGTGATCTAAAGGTAATAAGCAGGAGAACCTCAGTCCTATGGAGGATTTCTCCCATCTCCTTTGCTCTTCTCTCATGGACTACCTTATTGAGATGCTTCTCCTGGAAGGGAGACTCTTTCAGGGAGAGCAAAGCTATGTTCTGGTTAGAACTATGATCTTTCACATGTTTAGTTTAGCAGCATGGGTGAGATTTTTACTTGACAAGGTCAAGGCTGTGTTTCGGCTGGTGTGGGATGATCTGAGCAGTGTGAAGAGAGGTCTGGTGGTGGATTCTCTATGCTCAGATTCCTCCAAGACCTGGGAGCAGCTGCAAAAGAAGCAGATCCCAAGCATGGATCCTCAGATATCTTCCTATTTGAGAGATTGATAAAATAAACACAAAGTAAGATATTTTTTCTTGTTTACTCAGGATTGAGGATTTTACACTTCTAATTTTCTGTATGTGATAGACAATGAAATCATGAGTGTAAATGTTACAAAAACTACATGCTGTTTAAAGCAAGTACTTCAGCTTGTAATGAACTCTACTGCATTAAAATCTTTTTTTTTTTTTTTTTTTTTTGCCTTTTGAGACAGGGTCTCACTATGCAGTTCAGGCTGGCCTTAAGTTCACTTTCGTAGCCCAGGCTGGTCTCGAACTCACATCGATCCTCCTGCCTCAGCCTCCTGAGTGCTGGGATTACAGGCGTGCGCCACCACGCCCGGCTTGCATTAAAATCTTTTAAGGAGACATTTTATTAAGCAGACAGCCCAATTAGACTTGTAAAGTAATGTCAAGAAGATCTGCCTTCCAGCTCCTTTCTGTTAATAGCCCTTATGACTTCATTACATTTGTTTTTATGCAAGGCTACTGCTTCAAGGAAGAGAACAGGAATTTGTGTACTGTGTGTGCTGTCTATGCTTCTCATGCCTGGTGTTTTCCACAGTTCTTAAGGACAGAACCAATCTATGGCTCTTTGATAACCATTTTCTCTGATCAGCCCTCCCCCACCCCTTTCTAGCACTCCAGTAACTGAGCAAGGTGCTGTTGGGCCAATGTGTGTCTTTCTGAGTCATTTGGAATGGAAACGTATTTCAATAATGATGGTAGCAGAAGCATGAAATTTCTATGTGAAAGACTTTTGCTTTTAGATTACACAGTCAAATAGAGAAAGAAAAGAAGGCTGATTTATTCTCAGACATGATAAAGCATTCAAGAATATCTGTCAAAACAAAGGTAGTGTGATGTCACTTGAGGCGGCCCTGTTCAACATCTTGGAGATGCAGGCCTTTATCTCTGTGTTCTCCTGTGGTCTCCTGTTATGGCTTGTATCCAGTTGTACCCCCAAAGTCTCATGTAAATCGTGGGGCTGGCAAGCATGAGGCACAAGGGCCAGGGTCAAAAGACCAGGGCAGGGCTTTAAGGGCATGGCCAAGAGAGGGTGAACCATTAAACTGACAGTATACACTGTCAGAGGTCCACCCTTCCACCAGGCAGTGGTCTCTTGGAAGTATGGAGCAAATCATCCTGGACACGGTGGCATAGAGTCTCAAAGTCTTGCTATGTAATACAGGCTACTTTAAATTATGAAACCTCCAGGAACTGTGAGCTAAATGAACCTTTCCTTTCCTAAGCTTGTGTGTCAAGTATTTGTCCCAGCAATGAGAGAAAAATAACTAAGACAGCTCCAGAGTCTGGGCATTCCAGGTATCTGATCTGAGATCTTCAGCTTTTTCTACTGGTGGCTATAACATGAGAAGAGATGTCTGTGGTAGGTGTAATGTGTTAAGATTCTTTGATGGTAAGTTTGAAAAGCAGAAAACTACTGAAACTGCTTCATTGTCATTCAGATAGAGCTTGGTGCTACATCCCATAAAGCCTGGAGCCTCTCAGAAATCTTAATATGGAGAAATTTATTTCTTTAGCTTGAGAGGTCTGTTCATGGGTGGTGAGGAGGTTGCCCAAAGGCTCCTTCAGAAACACAGGTTAATGAGCCTCCTGTCATTGTCCTTGTCGTTAACACCAACCTGGCACGTGAAGCAAGAGCGACATGGAGGAATCATGGGCATGAAGTTTAATACCAAGGATGAAAGATACGGATCACTCCCTCACATCTCCAATTGGACAGGACCCAGCCACGTGACTACAGCTAACCATGTTAGGTGCCTGGCAACGGACTGTAGCTGTATGCCCAGGAAACAGGCTTGGGTAGCAGTTCTCCCATCTGCCAGTTGCTTAAATCAAATTGGATTTAGACAAAGATAGAGGGCTTTTCATGGAATCCTAGGTCTTTAGAAAGTGACTGGATCTTGAAATGGTCCTGCACTAACTTTCTCTCTGTCTCTCTATTCCTTTTACCTTTTCAAAACTGCTCTTCTACTTATAAACAGGAATTTGGCTATCTCACGGTTCTGTTCTTATGGCATTGACTGCACAGAGATGAACTGTTTTCTGAGTTTTAATTCCAAATTTCTAGGCAAGAGAATCCAGTTGGCCCAGCCTGTCACAGTTCCAATCAACTGAGACCAATGGCCCAAGTCCAAACTGCATCCCTACCTTCCAGAGGCCCTAGCTAACATCACTCACGGTGCCTGTAAGAGACAGTTTCTAGAAACGGAGGGTTTGGAGGTGACCATAAAACCATTCAAGTGTGAAAATGTCAGTTTCTAAGGGTAATCACAGATTTTTGGCCACAGTATGTGGACTACAACAAGGCAGGGGCTGAAGCTTTTTTTTTTTTCCCAAAATGCTGAGATCTTTTTCCTGTCCCACCTATTTTGCACTTGATACTATGTGACATGCACCATTTAAGTCATGGGAAGAAAGAGATAATTTCCTGCTTGTAAGTAGGCAACAGATTTACATGTGGAGTATTTTTTATTTCTACTGGGATATTTTCTCAGGCTAATGAGACCAGTGACCAAAATATTAAATTAATGAAGCATGTAGAAGGATAGAGAAGCCAGGAAAAAATCCTCAAATTTTCCCTTACCCTAGTTAGTCATAAAATATCAATATTATAGAATATCTTTTCAATATTTACTGTATCTTTAAGGTTGGGGAATAAATATATGCAGAAATCAATTTGTATTGTTTTCATTTTCTTCATGGTACTTTAAAATTCTTATAGGCAGGTGAATCAAAGTTCAGCATGGAAAATCACTGACTGTCTATGTGCATTTTCTGTAAAATGAGGATCATAATAAGTAGCTCCTGGGTGTTGAGGAAATATAACGTGATAATGTACATTAAAAAGTTGGACAACTTTTGTGAATAAATTAAACTTAGTGTTAACATATGACCTAGCAATTTCATCTCTAGCTATGGACTTCAAATCATTAAAGTAGGTATTCAAGATACATACACAAAAGTTCATGGAAACACTGTAGTAGATTAAAAGTGGTATATCCAAATGTCCCTTAACTGATAAACATAATATATTCATTCAAAAGAATAATAGCAATAAAAAAGGAAATATTGATACATACTACAACATGAATAGCTTTGAAAACATGAAATAAAAGAAGCCATCTAAAAGGTCACACACTATATGACCTCATTCATATAAAATATCCAGAACAAGGAAATTATAGAGATGTAAAGGAGGTTAGTGGCTTTCAAAAGTTGAGAAAGGGAGAGGTAGGCAGTGGCTACTTAATCAGTACATGTTGTTAAACCCAGAGGATATGTAAAAACTGTGGAATTATTGATAATGATTGTTTAACATCACAAATGTATTAAATGCCATAATTTATTCACATTAAAATGATAAAAATGGAAAACTGTTAGTTATGGCTCTTTTATCAATATAAAATCAAGGAAAAAAATTCTCTCTTTATTTTAGAAAATGTTTTGTAGACGCCAACTAACTCATGCTTTGCTTTTATGTCCTTTGTTACACTGTCTGTCCTCACCAGGTGGCTTCAGTGATTTCCTTTTCCATGGTTCCTGGATTTCTCATGCCTTCCTAAAGCTCCCAGTAGACGCTAGTTCCCAGCTTTGCCTTTCAGCTTCAAGGTCCTTCTCATTGCACGGGCTGCTTCTAATAATCAGTGGGGCTTCCCTTAGCTCAGAGGTATCAAGCTTTTGGAAAAATACTCTAAAGATTAGCTTGCCAGCCAAAGGAACAAGACGCAGGTTCTAAGGTGCAGTAGAGTTTAGGGTGGCCAGACCTCTTCTCTGTGGCACATAGAGTGGGTGCCCCAGACCCCAGAGGGCCCCAGCCAGGGTCTTTGGCTTAGTTATAACAAATAAAAAGATAGCACTTGACAGATAGTGCGTCATCTCCTTCTCTCTCACTCTGTTGCAGTGACTCTTCTCTATGGAGAATCCAAGAAAAACAGAAAACTTTAATAGTATAGAGATGCTAATGGGAATAGTGTAGTCATAGAAAAAGAGTGCCCTGGCTACCCAAGACCCAGTGGAGTGCCTAAGGAACAATCGTTCCAGGAGACTCCAGCGGTATTATAAACCCAGGCCTTGACACTCTACAACTTTCCCTCTCATTCAGATAAGTTAGTCTCAACTGGCACATCACTGAGTTCTGATCCCTGGGGTCACAGGAAGAGCAATACATTACCATGGAAGCACAGGTCTAACGGAAGGGAGGGCGGTGGGACAGAGGAGCAGAAGGGCTTTAAGTTTTGCAACAGGGGTCAGTCCAGAAACTGTTGTGCTTTACATCTAAAGCGTCCCCCACATTCCTTGAAAGCATGGTAGGTGGTTGGAGCAGGCGATGCTATACTCACCAGTGCACCCATCCACCAAGGAGTTGAGTAGCTGATGCATTAGGAGGTGGGGCATAGGTGGAAGTACTCACTAGGGGTGTGGCCCGGATGTGGCACATTCCTATCTCCTGGTCTTCCCTTCTTCCCTCTCTCCTAGCACCTTTTTATCTGCCAGGTCCCTCTGCTATCCTGTTTCTGCCCTGGAGCCAGCCGAGCAGGAGCTGAAACTACTAACTCAAACAAGCCCTCTCTCCCTAAGCTGTGGGTGTTGGGTATTTTGCCTCAGCGAAGGAAAGCAATTAAGACAGCTGTGTGTATAAAGGTGGATTCTCCCACCTGCTTCCTGGGCAGAGGGGTAAGGAAGGGTTCTGGAAAGGTGCTTAGTGAGTGAGCCAGAGGCAGATCAGGCTGGAAGAACTTGGAAGAGAAATTTTGTTCTCATTCAAAAAACACTCTTGGGGAAACACATGTGATTTGGAAATCTAATTCACGTATCATCAAATACTATTCATATAGTGGACACTCAAGTTCTATTGGTATGGTAGTTTCTTCATAGGTATTCTAAGAAAAAATAGAACCTGGTGATTTTGGGATTTGCTGGGGGGGTCACATAAACCATGATTTCAAACTGTTCAAGATATATATATATATATATAACTTTTGATGGTATGATTTTGAGAAATTTTAAAATTTTGAAGCAGTGGATAATATTTTTTATCTAGATTGCAACTTGTCCCGCAAAAGCTTGATAAAATTTATAATAACACAGTTCAATTGATGATGACAAGTTGTGTTAAGGCCTCTCCTGATACATGTTATCCTGGAAAAGTACTTTATAAACTCCAAATAATCAAATCAGAAGAAATATAGGGCAAACCAAACTCCTTAGAAGAGGGACTGAAGATTTGTTTTAGCATAGGAAAATTATACTGTCCTTTTCTGGCTCCCACCGAAGAGGAAGTTTGACAGCGGAATACAGAGCATGTCTTGTGAGTGAGGACGTTGTGCTTGCCCTTCTCTTAGGGGCCTCTGCCCTCATCTGTCCTATTCAGAAACCAGCAAAGGTACTTTTATCCTACAGCTTTGATCTTTGACACTGACTAATACACACATACTAGGAAACTGGTTACAGATAAGATTTCTGAGAAAGTCACTCTGCGCCAACAACTGGAATTCTCTTTATGTCAGTCCTCAAGAGTGATGTCAGACAAACAACACTGGCCTGAGTGGTATCCAGTGCCATCAAGAGCAATCTTAAGAACAAGGACAGTTGTGGAGAAATGGTTGCTTCTAGAACTTACGTACAAAGGCTAAGAACTGACATCTTTTGATCTGAAGGTACTAGGCCTCTTTGCCTCTGGGTTTTAGGCAGGCTATTGGGCTGCCGTGGACAGAGGGAGGATGGTTCTACTCCTCTGAGGGCTCAAGAAATGCTGGGGCTGTATAATCAAGCCCTTGAATGAGCTCTTAATGAGACTGTCAATCTGCAGACCACATACCTCGGCAGAAATTAGGATATGCTAAGTGAAAAGAATTAATCAAGATTAGCAGGCTGTGTGGTGGGTCACTTGCCTCCTAATGTTTGAAAAGGAACAAGGAACTGAAAGCAAGCACCTTGATGTCAGCATAAGTGGCTATTAAAATATGTGACCCTCTCTGACAGCTTCAGGCTGTCTTTCAGAGTGCTAAACTGGGATGGCACATAATTAGTGTCAAGAAGCTATTAGAAGTTGACATTGCTTGGGAAGTGCCGAGTCTGAAAGGAGTATATGTCTGGAAAAGAGATTTTTCAGAGGGCTTTTGGGGCTGAGTCATTCTCTCCAGGTGGCAGTTTATGATGTCACATGGATCAAGGAGGATTCACAGAGCACCTGCAGGTGGGATGGCCCTGAATTGCTGGCATGTTGTCTTTGCAGCCTTGGGGCTCTGTGGAAAAGTTGTGCAGAGTGTCTGAGGGTGCCCGTTAATCCTGGCACACAAGTGCATCCCACGGTTATTTGTGAAGGTGGTGCTTGCAAACCCCATGATGGGGGAATGTCTAAATCTTTGTCCCTTAGGGCTTTGGGATTTTCACTTCTAATATAAAACAATCAATCAGTGACAGAGTGAAGCTCTATGTTTACATTTTAAAGTTAATTAAAAATGGGCAATGATCTCTTTGGCTCTCCAACTTCTTGGCAAATTTTATTTTCTCTTCTGAGCCCATTTGCCTCACAGCACTGACTTGCTAATGAGAAGAGCAAAATCAAATTCAGCCTCTGCTCCCTCCACCCTGTTCTTCAGCTACTCTGGGGTCAGATGTTCTGAGTACCCAGTTCACAATCACTCTTTCAACCACACACTCACAGACACAGACACACAGACACACAGACACACAGACACACACACACACACACACACACACACACACACACATCCTGCTTGCCTTAAAGGCCCTCAATAATCGTCAGCATGCATCTACCTTCTCTGGGAACTTGCCTACACCTATTCCTTGGGCCCTTGGTAGCTACAGTCTCCTCACAGATGTCTGATAAAGAGCACAAACTTTCATGTTCAAGTTTAAGGTATGTACTTAATGGACAAGCCAGGTTAGTGTCTACCTGAAACCTCTTTTTTGCTTTATCAGCTTCCTTCATCCCTCTCTCGGGTTTTTCTTCCTCATTCTCAGTAGTGCCTCTAAATCTCTCACTTGTCTCTGGGAAACACAACCTGATCAACTCTTTGATCACTCCTCGAAGTCCTTTGAGACTGGTTATATGAATACAGTGATTTACATAATTTGTGAGCATTCACAGGTCTGCCAAGTCATTTTGTTCCATAAAGAGCATCTTATCAACAGCCATTCATCCCTAGGTTGCAGCATTGTATCTTAGCCTGAGTAGTTTTAGATAGTGTAGGGTACAATTCTGAAGGGAATCATTATTGATATTACTTATCCTTTGTAGAGCAACCTCCTGATCTCCTTTTTAAGAAATGAAATAGTTTGTGCTGTATGTGGGAGTATCATAAAAACTGAAGGCAAATAGTATTGTAAAAGACAAGAGAATCTGGTTATGAGGAGTTGTCTTTAAAGCCTTAGAGTTGATTAATGCTGATAATTTATAAAGAAACTCTTGCTGCTGGGTGAGGGCAGGGATGAAGGCTTTCATATCACTTTTTGTGAGGCAAGAAGAACATTGAAAAATTATCTGTTTGTTCATTGAAAAGCTACAATGTCCACAGCATGAATAAAAAATAAGTCACATTAAAAGTGTTACAATTAGCATTAGAATCTAAACTTTTATAACACAAGAAACTTGGATGATCCCTCCATAGATGTCTCCAATAAGAAAGAATATAGCTTTTTGATGAATTAAGCCAAGCATAGTGGCACATACCTGTACTTCGGAAGGCTGAGGAGAAAGATAGCAAATTCAAATCCCACTTGAGCAATCCTGTTTTTAAATATATAATAAAAATGAAAGGGACAGAAGTCAGTGGTAGAATGCTTCTGAATTTGATGGCAAGTACCCAAAAAGGAAAAAGAAAAAAGAGAATAAGAGAATCTCTCTCTGTCTCTCTGTCTATTTCTCTGTCTCTCTTTTGCTCTTTTTTGGGCAAGGTAAAAAATCAGAATTTTTGAAAAATATACAAGCAATTTATTTTTTATTTTTAAATTCATTTTATTTTTTTGTTTTCTTTTCTTGATTAATATAATGGTTTATTATGTTTTTAAGACTAAAAATAGCAGAAACAAAAATAGAAAAAGCAGTGACAAGAGTACATATAGTATAGAATTTCAAGACAAGAAAAATTTAGCAATGGTTGCATTACATATTTTCCTCATCAAATCAGTATAGATCAAGAGGCATAGGTATGTAAGACTGATCAAACAATTAAACATTAACACTTTCAATAAGCATTAATTTTTTTAACTTTTCCAATTGCATTTTGTATTTAAGTCACTATTCTAATATATATATATATAGGTTGAGACTGCAGAAAACACAAGGTCCTGCGATTCATTCTTGTTGCCGCCCAAAATTTATTTATTTATTTATTTATTTATTTATTTATTTATTTATTTATTCTTTTGAGTCCTTAAACTAGGGAGACTATATGACATTTGCATATTTAGGTCTGGTTTATTTCACTTAGGAGTATATGTTCAAGACACATCCATTTATATAAGAAGTCTTCTAGTTTATCATTCCTTATAGCTGAACAGTATTCCATTTTATGAAAATACCGTATCTTTTTCAACCATTCTTCAGATGATAGGTATTTTTGTTGTTTCCCGGACTTAGCTATCACAAATTGTGCTGCTATGAACATAGATGCACAGCTATCACTATGATATCGTGTTTTCAGTTCTTCTGGGAAAATTCCCAGTAGGGGCATAGCTGGATTGAATGGGATTTCCAGTTCTAGTTTTTCAAGGAATCTCCACACTGCTTTCCATAATGGTTGCATTCCCACCAGCAGTGGAGAAGCGTGCCTTTTCCCCCACAGCCTCTCCATCATTTATTGTTGGTTAATTTCTTTATAGTCGCCATTCTTTCTGGGGTGAGATGGTATTTAAGTGTTGTTTTGATTTGCATTTCATGAATGGCTAGCGATGTGGAGCATTTCTTCATGTATTTATAGGCTTCTTCAATTTCTTTCTCTAAGAAGTGTGTGTTCATCTCAGATGCCCATTGCTGGACTGGATCTTTTAATTTCGGAACCCTAACAGTTTCTAGTTCTTTATAAATTCTAGATAGAAGACCTTTGTCTGAATATTTATTAGTTAAATTTTTTTTTTTGAAATGTGTGGGTTGTCTTTTCACTCTGTTGGCAATTTCTTTTGACATGAAAAACTTTTCAGATGGAGGAGGTTCCATTTGTTGATTATTTTGTGTGTTAAACATGTATTTTGATTCTTGTCCACGAACTCTTTGCCTAACCCATTGTCTTTAAGATTTTCTCTGACTTTCTCCTCTAGGAGGCTTAGGATTTCTCTTTTATTATTTAGATATTTAATCCATTTTGATTTTAGTTTAGTGCATAGTGATAGACCTAGGTCAAGTTTTAGTTTTCAAACATGTCGAGAGGCAGTTTGTCCAGCACGATTTGTTAAAGAGGCTATCTTTTTTCCAGTAAACATGTTTAGCCATTTTGTCAAAAACAAAGTGGCTGAATGTGTTTGTATTTACTTCTGCATCTTCTAATCTATTCCATTGATCCTCAGGTCTATTTTTTTTGCCAGTACCATGCTGATTTTATCACAGTAGCTCTGTAATATAATTTTAGATCAGGAATTGTAATGCCTACTGCCTTATCTTTGTTGCCCAGGATTGTATTTCCAATTCTAGGTCTTTTTTGGTTCCAAATAAATTTTAGGAATGACTTCTCCAGATCTGTGAGGTATGTTGATGGTATTTTGCTAGGAATTGTATTAAATCTATATCACAATTTAGGGAGTATGGTCATCTTCACAATGTTGGCTCTTCCTATACAGAAGCAGGAAATATCTTTCCATTTTCTGAAATCCTCTAGGATCTCTTTTTTCAGAGTGCTGTAGTTTTCATTGAAAAGCTCTTTTACTTCTTTAGTTAGGTTAATTCCTAAATATATCATTTTCTTTGGTGCTATTGTAAAAGATATTGTTTCTCTCTGTTTGTTTGTTATCTGTACAGAGGAATGCCATTGACTTTTGTGTGTTGACTTTGTAACTTGCTATGCTACTGAATTTGTGTATTAATTCTAGTTGCTTGTTGGAGTTTTTGGGGTCTTCCACATAAAGTGTCATGTCATCTGCAAATAATGATAATTTAACTTCTTCTTTACCTATTTTTATTCCTTTTATTTCTCTCTCACATCTAATGGCTGTAGCTAATGATTCCAGAACTATATTGAATAGGCGTGGTGATAGAGGACAGCCTTGTCTTGTGCCAGATTTGAGAGTAAAAGACTTGTTTTTCCTCATTGAGAATTATTTTAGCTGTTGGATTATCATAGATGGCTTTTATCAGATTGAGGTAGAGTCCCTCTATTCTTATTTTGTGCAGTATTATGAACATGAATGAGTGGTGGACTTTTTCAAAAGCCTTTTCTGCATCAATTGAGACGATCATGTGATTATTGGCTTTAGCTCTATTGATATAGTGTATCACATTTATAAATTTGTGTATATTGAACCATCCTTGCATTCCTGGGATGAATTCTACCTGGTTATGGTGTTCAGGCAAGTGGGCTGGAGTCATCTGGCAGGCAGGCCAGCTATACAAGCAATTTAGAAGAATAAAAAATAAAATTAGAATTCTAAATTCCTGTCCTCATTTGTTTTAGAGCAAATATTGTTTCCTGTATTCCTTATATATGTATGTTTCAAATACTATTCTTTGTATATATATATATATATATATATATATATATATATATATATATACACACATATATATATACATATATACATATATATACATATATATACATAAAAGCATATATCTATATCTATCTATGTGTTTTATGTCACCCACAAAGACATATATATATATATATATATATATATATATATATGTGTGTGTGTGTATATATATATATATATATAGCTTTTTACAAAATTCTAATTAGAATAATTTATACTACTCTTCTTCAACAACTTTCTCCATTTAAAAAACTTATCCTTGTTACAATTACCTGCTAATGTATGCAGACCTACCGCATAATTTTAAATATATACTATATTCTAAAATATTATAATTTTCAAAAGTTGTCATAATTGTTTCTTGTTGATATAAATTAAAATCAGTTTCAAAATAAGTTGTGACTTGTTATGTTCTTGAAAATTTGAGAAAGAATCAAGTACTGCAGAATCAGAAAATACATGATTTCAAATTCTCATTCTATATGTCATCAACTGTATGATCACAGCTAATTATTTAAACCATTATAGCTTCAGTTGCCCTGTTTATAAAATTGAGACAACAATAAGCTCAGTAAGTTGCTTCTATAAAATCAACTACAGTATAAAAACTTGAGTACAATGTCAAATAATGAAGGTTCAATAGAATTCTAGTTAAACAAATTTATATGTTATGTTGAAACATGAAGTTAGTTAAAAATGTGGTTGTTTCTTCATATGATCTAGTATATGTATATTACATATGAAAAAATTACATTCATTCTGTTCAAAAACTATATATTGTGGGGACAATGAAGTTAGGCATATCATTCTATTACTACTTAAGTTTCTCAGTTTTTAAATTACAAATTTGTTACAAATATGTGAGATAATCAACTTGAAAAAGGAAAGGTTTAATTTGGTTAATGGTTTCAGAGGTCTAAATCTATGGCCAGTTGGCCCAGATACTTATGGGCCCGTGATGAGGGAACACATCATAGGAGGGGTGCATGGCACAGCGTGCTGCTCACTTCCTGGTGGCCAGGATGAAGGAGGGAGGTAGCAACATCGCCTTGAAAAGCATTCTCTGTGTCTTCATCTCCTTCCCTCGACCCACTTGCTAAGGACTCCTCTACCTCCAATAGCCAAAAATGCCATGGCTGGGGACGATGCTATCCACACATGCCTGTGGGACATTCAATGTCCAGCCTGTAACTCTGCTTAATGACTAAATATTCAGTGCAAGACTTAACTCCATAAGGAATCAAAGCCTAGAGCAATCTGTGTGGGCTGCAATATCTAGAAACAATGGAATGAAGCAGGAGGTCTAATTTCTACCCTAAAGGTAGGGAAAGATTGGATAGCAGGAGGAGCAATTCCCAGACCTGTGCTGCTTAAATGATCGCTTTGGTAAACAGAGAAATTGTATCATAAACACTTACAATTTCAAGTGTTAGTGCATGTGACACGTGTATTTAGCTCAATTGTTTTACATTACAAATAAAGAAAGAGATCTAAAGATTTAAATTATTAGTCCAACATCATACAACTGGTCAGCTGCAGAGCTATTGGGCAAAGGATGATAGTATCATCATTACTTCTAATCAAAATAGTTTAGGAGTTACAAATAAATACTCACTTATATATTGATGATATGTTATATGCTATATTAATGTTACAATACACAATATATATATAATTACGTATTAATATATTAAAATATGTTAATATAGAACACTCAATATATGTTCTAAAAAGTTTCAAATGATAATATTTTTTTAAAAGTACTGCCTGCAAAATCTGCCTTTTGGAGAATACAGAACAAATAAGATATGTTGATGGAAGTGAAGAATTCAGAGTGAAATGGAAAGCATTTGAACAAAAAATTAATATATGCCCAGGGGCTATGCAAACTAGTGAATAATAAACACAATACAGCCTTTACAAGGACCATGTAAATGAAGGAGCAGAGCTGAGAGTAATCAAGGGTGAGCAAGAGACACATGCAAGATATAAAACATTTGGGACAGAAGAGGCTGGGAAAGATTACAGAACAAATTTGCAGAGTGTACAAAATCTCTGGCAGATCAAAGGTGGAAAATGAAGGGAAGATTGCACAAGAGAATTGATAATAAGATGCTTTTCAAGTACATGAAAACAAGATGTCTGTACAGAAGGCAAGAGTCTCTCACAGGTGGCAGTAGAAATTTATTGAAACAAGAGGTAAAATTTCTGATACTAGATAATTAAATAATGCAGCTTTCCTAACAATTTAGTGATGACAGGAGTGGACGTATATACCCAGGACGACAAACTGTGAAAAATCAGGCATAACTAGGAAGGAAATGGATTGAAGATTTGTGGCTTATTTAAGACTGAATGAAAACTTGATTGCTGTAAGGAAATCTAACAAGCTTTGTGATATCCATGAAGTTGTCGATCTTTACAGGATCTCAGTTGTCTTGAATATAAATTGGAGAGATTTTACAAAATTAACTTTAAAATGATGCTACCTTAGCAATCTATCCTCCAGAGATCCTGTGTTGGGATGAAATCTCCATTACAACAATATTGAAATCTGGAACCTTTAGAAGGCTTTATGGTGTAGAGCTAAAATGTCTTCTACATTTTTATGTGTTCAGTGGTGGAACTTTTGGATTACAGGTAGATTAATGTACTATCTTGTATACATTGGTGCCATTATTGGGGTGATTATTTAATTATAGGAGTCAGTTCCTAATAAAAAGATGACCTTAGGTCCTTTTTCCTTTTTCTTTCTCCCTAGTCTCAGGTATTCTGTCATAGAGACATAAAGTGGACTAACAGAGGGAGTTTTACTCAAAGTGGCCATGGGTCAGGAGGTCCATCTCCTTTGGTTAGAGATCTGTGACAAGCTAAATGCAGATGTCCACAGTGCTTCATAGCAACATGTCATTGCTGCATTATTGCCCTATGTAACCATGTAATTTTCAAAGACTTGGTCTGCTGTGGATTTGAAGAACTGGTCCTCCTCAGGGGATTGGTGAGATAGACCAACAGACTAAGCACTTGCTTAGGCAACCGTAGGGACTGGGGTTTGATTCAGGCACAGAATGCTGTGCAATCCCTATCCCCAGGCATACTGAGGTGGCCACCAAGACCAGGCATGGAGGTACATGCCTGTAATCTCAGCACTGGGTAGGATGAAAACAGGAGGATCACTATGAGTCTGAGCTGCCTAGTAGGACACTGTATCAACACATTTAAAAAAAATTTATACTCCTGTAAATATTTTGCAACTAAAAATTGGTGCTTCCATGTTTTGAATGATTCCAGCTCTGCTGGGCTATGGAAAAAGTGCTTCCTGCTTGCATTAGCTTACTAGGACTGATGTTTTGAAATGTCACACATAGCACAGAGTACGAAACTGAAATTTATATTCTCACAATGTCAGGGATTAGAAGTTTAAGACCCAACTTTAGGGGCTGATTTCCTTGGAAGAGACTTCCGTTTGGCGTGCAGATATCCCCCTTCTTACCTTTGTCCTCTTCCTTCTGTGCCCTCAGCCCTGGAGTTGTTCTATGTCTTATTATTCTTTTTAAAAAATTTCATTAATTTTAATAAGAAAGAAATAACAATGAAAGAGTTTCAAAACACATTAGTAGGACAGCCACAATAATTAATACAACGCATAATGTTGTCTTCATAGTAGCTGTTCAGAGTACAAGATGCAGACATGATAACTTTTCTAAACACGTGGTACAAATATTTCTTCTCATTGAACTAAGTGAAAGTAGTCATATGTTTAGTCTGATAGTCCATAACATTAGTGGGTTATCAGCAGAACTGGCAATGTCAGAAGCTGTTGACTTGAGCCTTTTACAGTTCAACATATTAATCTGGCTTTAGTCTTTATACCTTACAGTTAAACTTTTCTGCTGGATGGTGAAGACCAAGTTAAAGCAAAACACACACACACACACACACACACACACACACACACACACACACACACACACATATATATATATATATATATTTGTATCTGATAAGGTCAGTCAAATCCTCTAAGGATTTACAGTGAAACTATGTACAGCAGTTTGTAGATCTTTTGTCAGTGTCAGCCGTCTGGATTAGTTATAGCCGTTGCTTGACCAGTTTACTCTTTGTGAAAGCCTGAGAGAATGTTTTCTCTCTGGATGACTCTCCTTAGGCACACTGTGCATTGTTGATCCTTTTCCTCTGTGGCCCCATAATCTCCTTGAACAGAAAGTTTGGGACACCACTGAGTTATAGGATGTTACAGTACAGGTTCTCTTATGTCCTGAGTCCTCACTGGCCTAGCAGGGCTCAGGCCAAAATATTGGCTATCTTTGTAGCCCTTCTTGTTTTCTAATTTTTTGGTCTTAATATTATTATCAAGTCTTGAGGAAGGTTGGATTAGGTCCAGTCTACCAGGTTCATTTCATGAGCTTTCAGAGGCCCACGTGTGAGGACAGCCATATTCTGAGAGATTAGGCACTTGTGGCTTCAATGTACATTCTCAAATAGCTCCAGCAGTTGGCCACAGCTAGACTTTGGCTTAGTGTCATGTGCCTTCCTAGCATACATGGGTCCCTAGTTTGCTCCCCAACAGCTTCCCCCAAAAGGCTGCAGCAGATTTATTCTCTTGCGACAATGTTGTGTAGCAACATAAGAATCTGATAAATATTTTTGTCAAATTACTGCAAAGTAAAAGATCAGTAATATTTTCATTTTATTTATGTACATCTTTCTTCCAAACAATGTCTTCATTCCATTAAATCAGTATCAAGACAAATAAATTCTGGTTGACTACATATCAAAAGTGTTTTCAAGAACAAGTACAAGGCAGTTAATTTATGCATTTCTGAATGAATACAGTAAATTGAATCACATCAAACTCTTAGAAATTTACTAAGAGCATAAAGAAATCTATTCAAATTTTTTACCTAAGCACACCTGAAAGATTTTGATGCATTTTTTTTTCTGAACCAGGGATTGAACTCAGATCCTTGCACTTATTCTACTCAGCTATCTCCCCAGTCCACATTTGATTTTTTATGGTTCCCATTATATAGTTTATGCTATCTATATTCTATTCTGTGTCTAATTTTTCTTCAGTTTAATATTTGACATATCTCAGATTAATCCCTTAGGTTAAATTTGTAGAGGTGAATTATTGGATCAAACAATAAAGTGTTTGTATACCTTTTTATATCTGACAAGGCTTTACTTTTAGGCACATAAATTGCCTTCTTTATTAAGTAGTATGTGAGGAGACTTGTTTCTCTATGCTGTCAGAATTTATGGGTTTCTTTTTGCAATTTAACATGTTTGAAATGTGATGCTCTGTTGGATATATTTTAGCATTTATAAGGCTGCACAGATTTCTTAGTTTCCTGGCCACCAGGTTGGCTAACCGTGTGCCCTTATTTGGCCATCTGTAAGGAGAGCTGCTTGGGTAGAGTGAAGCTGACTCCCCACAGTCACATTCTGTCTCATGCCTTCATGTTGTCCTAGTTCCTGGCCAGGCACTTGAACAGGCATAGGATGAATACTGTGGACTAAAATAATTGCCAACCCTTAATGGCATCACTGATAACTTAAGCTTTAGTCTGGCTACATATCCTTCTTTTAATTGTTAATATTTTTGTTGGTAGTGCATTTATTTTTATTTATGTTTCTAAAGAAGAAAAATCTGCCAAGAAGAAATGGGGCACTTGGCACTTGTAATGAAAAAAGAAATCTCTGAATCTAACCAACACAGCCAGCTTTGAAACTGGAAAGCAACAGTCACTCAGTAAAAGTTTGTGTGAAACTGATATTTTCAGGCAAACAAGCTGTTTATGTAATGGTTATGTTCCCAGGGAGTTGAGTCCTTTCTCGGAGATGATTAAGGAATTCTTGTTGTGATTATTCTTGACAGCCTAGTTGTAAGCAGTTGGTAATCTTTCAATAACAAACTGCTGTGTTTACCCTCATGTGTTGTGGGAAAAGAGCTGTCAACAGATTTAAATGTTATTAATTATTAATATTCCTCTACTAGTTGGAAATGCCTCTTAGAATTCCCCTTTGACATGTGAGCTGAAACTGGTCATTTTTAATTGTTGAAAATTATCAATTTCTTGAAGAAATTCACATGCTTCCTCCTTTATATTTCAAGATAGTCACCAAAGATAAGTTTTCTGAAATTTGTTTCCCTACAATACAGGAAATAATTGTTGTTTGCAGCTTAACAGTGAATTTTCTCATTGTAGCTGGATAACCAATCTGTCTGGGGTGTGTTTGTGTGGTGTGTGAGTGCCTGCAGGTGCTCAGTGTGTGCACTAAGTACATGTACAATTGAAGTGGTACAGGACTTTCTCTGTGGTAGAATACACTTGAGCACATTCCCTTAAGTGGCTGAGCCTTATACATTTAAATGCCACATTTTGGCCTACATACGTGATTTGTTTTCTAAAGTGTGCCACGCATGGTCTTCATTTCTTGGAACCGATATACCAAACCACATGTTCTATGCTTTTCCACAGTTCGCCATTTTCTCCAAGTGTTATGTACTTTCCTTTCCCAGCAAACTCTCATATTTTTGTTTTCTGAATTCTTAAATTTGTTCTTTTCATCGTTGTTTCCTAATCTCTTCTTTTTCTCATTCTTTAGCCTACTGTTTCATCTGATAAGTACCAGCTCCTAAGCTATCCCCCCCCTCTTTTTTTTTTTTTTTTTTTTTTTTTTTTTTTTTTGAGACAGGGTCTCGCTATGCAGTTCAGGCTAGCCTTGAGCTCACTTTTGTAGCCCAAGCTGGTCTCGAACTCGCACCAATCCTCCTGCCTCAGCCTCCCGAGTGCTGGGATTACAGGCGTGAGCCACCACGCCCGGCTTTTCCCCCCCTCTTTATAATTTTCTGCATTTATTTTACTATGGACTACATTTTTTTTTTCTTCTGAGACTGGGGTTCAAACTGCAATTGCCAGGCAGGCACTTGTGCCATGGAGCTATCTCCCTAACCCTTAAATAAAATTTTGTGTAGAACCAAATTAACTATCTCTGAAAAACTCAGAAGAGTTCTGTTAACATTTAAGACTGGTACTTTAGAGCATGTGTTTTATGAGAAAATAAGACTATTAGTGCCTTGAGGCATCACCCAGATACCTGGGGCTTGAACAGCCCAGTACTTAACCATGGGTCCTCGAAGATGTCCTATTATATTTCTGAAAAATTTGTTACTCACAGTGTTGGTTGCAGTATTAATACAGTAGTTTTGGAGGTAGCTTTTGATATGCGGTCAGTTAAATATTAAGCATGAACTGATATACCTTGCTTTCAATTGCCAAGTGTCAGGCTGGTTACTTTGAAATTTTATCCACAGGTTATAGCTCAATCCAATCTTGGAAGTTCTTCTTTTGATTTGCTCATCATGGTCAGTAATAATTTCTCACACTGCAACTTATTCTCTATTAGATGCTTGGAAATCCTGTTGGTTCGCTACGGGTACCTGTTGAGGAATACCGCTGCCATTAGTGATCTCTGCCATTGGTTGCATGGCTATTACAGGGCTTCCTCATTTATTTTTTTTAAACTTCAAAAGCTGCGTGTTTTACATTTTCCTTTTGCCATCCGTTGTCTTCCTTTCTCTGTATTCAAGGATCCATCTGGCATCTGTTCCTTGTCTGAACTCTCCTTGTGAAGCTAAAGCAAATTTAATTAGGTAGGTACCACATGGCTAAAAATTATTTAATTTCTCATCATATTTATTTTTTATTTTTATTTTTATTTTATTTTTTTAAGGCAGGGTCTATAGGGTGCTCAGTAGTCACTACTAGATCAGAGTCATTCTATGATCTGCCTGTTTGCAGCCTCCCAAGAGCTATGATTACAGGCACGAACTACCATGCACAGTCTCAATTGCCATGTCAGTGCACTTTAGGGTTGGGGCCAGCATGCCATCATGTTTAAAGAAGCATTTTGCTGGATAAAATGGTATTTGTTGACAGTTTTTAAAACTGCCATTCAACACTTCAAAGAAACAAATCCAGTGTGTTCTGACCTGCAAAGTACCTGTGGAGAAAGCTTGTCTAACTCATACCGTTGTTCTTTATGTTCAGTGTGGCGTTCTCTCTGGCTGTTTTCAAGGATTCCCTGTGTACACTTGCAGTTGACCAGTTTGATAAAGATATATCCAGGAAAGGGTTAAATCATCGGGCATAGACTGCTCAAATGGTGCACATTCCTATCTTCATGATGGGTCCTAACCTATCTTCGGGAGACAACGTCTGTGCCATTGGAATTCTGTGCCTGGTAAGAATTCTTTTCTATGCTTCATATTCTGTGCCACGTAGTTCTCATTTAGTCTGACAATTTATAATAACACTGTAATTTATGGTGAACATGTGTTTTTACTGTGAAAGCTGTAGTCTTAGTAGCTAAGGTCTGTTATGCAGGTACTGGGTACCTACATGACTTCCAACAAAAACCTTGGACAGCAAGACTTTGGGGAGTTTCCTTGGTTGCCAACAATTTTCATATATTGTTAGACATCATTTGTGGGAGAATTCATATGCCCAGGGATTCCACTGGCAGAGGATGGATGGAAGATGTTCTTGGTTTCTCCTGGGTTTTGCCCCTGTGCATTTTCCCTTTTCTGATTTGGATTTGTAAGTGTTCACTGTAATGAGATGTAATTGTGAACATGGCAGCTTTCCCAAGTTCTGTAGCTCAGCAAATCACTGAGTCTGTAGGTGGTCTTGAGGCCTTGGAGCACGGGCTGTGTCAGATGTAGGATTTTCTAGGATGTCTGACTCATGAAAGCATGGGGAAAGTATTTTTAGTTAAAAGGAGGGGTTGTAGTATAAGTGACAAGGATTCTTTGCTGTTTATATGATTATTAAGTCAACATCTTGTGTTGTAGTCAGGCAGAAGAAGTAAGAGTTTCCATGAGGTTTAGGAATTTAGAGCCAACTATTAAGAAATTAACTGAATAAATGCTTAAAGAAATGCAAAATTATATGACTCAATGTAAATATATAATATTTAGATGATTTTAAAGTTGCAAGGATATCATGTTGGGACAGTTATTCTCATTATGTGGAAGTAGAATGTAGGCTGGCTTAAGAGATGGATATTAGGCTATACGTTACTACATATAGCAATCAGAAAATCAGGAAAATTTGTGCTAGGGCAACAGATAGCATCTCTATGCTTCTGGTGACCAAGTAGTATTCCAGTTGGCAAGGGACTGGGAGGAATGAAGAAGCTACAGTGAGATAGAGTTGCATCATTTATTGAATTGATATCATCAGCCTCCTGGACAATCTTTGTAACATGATAATGAGAATAATTAACTTAGTAGCAGTCTCTTTAGTTTTAAGTCCTATAGAATGGACATAATGGGGTATATTGAGGTGGTTTCGGGAATGTTTTTAGGTGGGCTCACAGTTTACTATTGAATTATAAGAGATGACCATGCATGAAGCGAATATTCAGGGGTTGCTCCCAATGGAAGTATCTGGTAAATAGAATAAAAGTCTCTATAAAGTTTGTATACTCTGAGAAAGCGAATTTTCAATCTTTCAGTTAAATTTCACATGGAACTCACATGGCAAAGTGGATGACAGCTTGTGTATGCAAGTTGTGGTGGCTCTGTTTCACAGGGATTGAAACATTTATGCACTTTATTTTTTATTTTTAATTACTTTTAATAAGAAATAACAATATGATAGATTCAAAATACTTATGCACTTTATGTGCTATCTTCTCTGATTCTGCGCACTTAAATGGACTCATTTTACTTAGGTGAGAGTGCTCCATCCAACATAGCTGTCAAATTTCTAAGGGGCAATGGGAGAGGACGAATACATGGAGACAGCAGTCAGAATGCAGAAAGCTGAGGTCAGGTGGAGCTCAGTCTTCTGGTGCAAGAGGAGAACCTCCCAATGACTGCAGTACGTTTATTTAAACACAGAGGATGGTTGACAGCAGTTAAAATCCCTTTGTCAGACAACTTGTTTGCTTGGCTCACCTATGGTGCCTTGACTTCTCAAATCTGAAACATCTTCTCACGTGTGTGATATATCTCCAACTTTGGCCCCACCCTGTTCTGTTTTGTAGTTGCAAGTGGTGAGTGGTCAATTGAAGTTGGATGAGCTCTGTTTGGAGGACTTTATAAAAACCTTTTTATCTTTGAACACTTTTCATTCTGAGTGAATTTATTAATTCAGGCTAAAGATGCTAAGCCCAAAAATTTTAGGAGCTTTCATTTAGAAGTTTAACAATATATAGCCATTAATCCATGGTGGCAATCAATTACCAGTATAACTTGAAATTGTCAGAATGTGTTACTGATTTTAATTTCCTTTATAACTGAATGCTTAAGACCAAGTTAAGGTGAGACCTGTGTTAATTAACTTTTTGCTTTCTATTGAAGTGAGTTAAGTCTCCTCAGCAATTACTTTGAAACCATGTACAACACCTCTTATTTCTTCTGTCAGTGTCAGCCACCTGGATGAATCACAGCCATTGCTTGAACAAGCTGCTTTTAACGAACTCTTGGGAGATGCTTATGTCATAGTGGCTATCCTTAGGCACACTATATTATACACTGTAGATTTTATTTATCTGTGGTCTATTAATATCCTTGGTAGGAAGATCAGGGATTCATCAAGTTTTAGGATATCACAGGAAGAATCCTTTTATGTCTTGGGTAGTCACTGGAGGGCTGGGCCCAAAATATTGACTGATCTATGTACCTTTCTAGATTTTGGTCTACAAACCTTAGTTGTTGACCAATTTGAAGTGAGTTTGATGACATTATACTGTAATGGTATCAGTGAAATTAATCATGCCTAAATTTCCAATAAAATAGCCTTTTCAGCCAATCATCTCTAGTACATAAAAAGCTTTTACTTAACTTGACTTTTAATGCATGACTTTGAAGAAATTTGTGACATCTAGACTATTTAATATCTAGGTATTTCTCAGTAGAGTGGCTAACAGACAGCATATATATCACATAAATTTTTGTTAAAGGTATGTGTCTGAGTCTGAGTCTGAAGGAAATCTCTGTCACCATAAAAAGTCCTTGTTTTACAATTTAGAAGACATGTATATCTGAAAGCATTAAATAATCAATTATCATATCCATAGGGAAATTCAAGTTATGGAGAACATTCAGGCTGCCTCTCAATAAAAAAAGACTGGGATATAAATCTTTGCTGGTGATTGTTCATCTATTCATTGAAGTTGGCTCTGACCAATAGTGCTCCAAGCAAAAAGGGTAGTTACCTTAGCAAATTTCTGATGACCTATGATAAAATTAATTTTGATAATGTTTGGCCAGATGACAGTCCAAGTGTAAGCATGCTTTTTCAATCTATAAACCGAATTAAATTATGAACAAATGATCCAAAAAACATAAAAAAAGGAAAAGAATAAAAATTGTTGAGCTCAAATAGAAAATGGCTGTTTAGACATAGGACAAACAGATGAAGGAACAAATATATATATACTATCTGCTCACAGTATTAAAGTACACTCATTGAGGATCAATGCCTTTAATTGGCACCAGGTCAAGTCTAACCTCATCCTTGTCTGTGGTGTGGTCCTGAGGAATCACTGCCAAAAAACTAAACATTAGCTTCTTAAAGACAAGTGTAATCAAACTCCTCCTCTAGGCCTGGGTCTATGATACAGCTGGAGAGTATGGTCACTATTTGATATTCTCTGGGATGAAACAACCATACCCTTCGATCTGTGTGAGTACTGGACTACATCTTTTCCTTTGTCCAATATGAACATCTTTCCAGAGGACCCTTCCTAGATTCTTTTTCTTTACCTGATTGAATTGTCTTTTTGCTACATTATTCCCATTCCTAGTTGGATTTGAAAAGTTAATAGTATATGCTGCCAAATGAAGTTTATTATGAGGTGTGAATGTTTTAGGGAATGATTCCACTTTTTGTTTTTGTAATTGGATTTTGAGCACACAATAACATGTTTAACAAAGGCTTTTGAAACAACACTAAAAGTATGCTTGGAATGCGTGTCATTCAGCACTTTTAGATGTGTACTGTTTCTAATGTAAACTCAGTTACTGCTATACTCTCTCTCTCAAGTAAATGGTTGGTTAATTGAGAATCACAAAGAATTTCCATGGTAAGGGAAATATGAAAGGTTTTACAGACTATTTTGAAGGCAGAACTGGAAGCACTTGTATAAGCTGGGCCACTATCAGCCTTATATCTCTTGGGTAGCCAAGGGTAGTAAAGGTATCCAAACAATGAGTAATGATGTATTTAAGCGCTTTACTAATGTGGGCAAGACAAAAAACAAATCCAAAGGAAGTTTCCACTGTAATGTGGGCCCAGAATAGATGGCCAAACTCAGGACATCCATTTTCTAGAGATGATTGGGATATAATTCTCAGGGATTAAGCCCTATAGAAGGTGAAGGAAGGTGTACTATGCATGAGGAATATTTTCAAACAATTGGTCAAGCTTGTTCCAAAGTTATCCCTTGTGTATATGAAAGGCTGATGTCTACACAGATTTGAATAATCTCAAACAGTGTGGTGCAATTTGTGGGCTCATGAAAATTCTTTACACAAACAAGTTAAAAGGAGCTATTTGTACAAGACAAACGCGTTTTGGTGGAAGTTGTCATGGAATGCAGAAGCCTATTGAATGGTATCTGAAGGAGTAGCAGTAAAAGTGACCAGTAATGTGTCTATTGCAGTGTTTTCCTCATTGAGAAGCACTGGTAATTGCGCTTCAAAAGGTAAAGGACCAACAAAACAGGGAATATGGTATAAGTGAACGACAGATTGGAGAGTGTGAAATAAATAGAAAAGATCGTGTTGAACAGTGCGTATACTGACAGTATCAGTGTAATACATCACACCAGAAACATATGAACAATTTTGAAAAGAGGTCAACAAGGGTGAATGAAGGATCTTACAAGGCTCATTTAACAGCCTGCAACTAAACGTTTGAGCAGAAGAAAAACTTGTGTCCTGTATTTTGGAAAAGGAGGTTGTTACATACCTCCTCTGGTCAAAGAGCACCCATCTGACAAAAAGGAGACACTACTTGCTGTGGGGACTGAGCTTATTTTTCAAGGGAAGACAAAGGGTGTGAGGGAAGCAAACTGAATTAATTTAGCTTGGGTATAAGGACAATTAATAACACCAGGGAAGTCAGTCAAACAGATTGCCAAGAGGACAAAAATTGTCACAGCCACTATTGTTGAACAGAAGAAAAGGGATCAATGATAGTTTGTGCCTTATGACCAAGGAGCTGAACAGCATATATTCCTCCATATGCAGTCTTACCATAGTATCATAAATGGGAATAATGGTTTTATGTGAAACATGCAGCAAAAGTAACCATTGTAAGTATCTTGAGATTGGCAAAGGCCTTCAGTGAACATATGCTGGGTTGGGCAAATAACTAAAAATATTGGTGAAGATGGGCCAACTCCAGGGAGTTAAATATTAGAGAGAGACAGATTAATTTTGTCCAAGGAACCTTTAGCTCTTAATATAAATGCATTGGAACCATGGGATAAGATCTCCTTTGAGAATGTCAAAGAGAAGAGCTAAGTCATGAGTTGTTAGCTTAAGGGCTGGACAGAACTAATTAATATTATCAAGTACAGTCTGAAAAATCAGTTAAGGTTGCAAGACTATTAACCTGAATCTCAACAGCTTGGGACACAATATGTCTGTATTGGATGAGGTGACTAAAATATGAGAAAGGTAGTGTGGTTTTTGCCTTTTAGGGAAACACCAACAGCACTGAGTTATAAAGGGCACAATATAATTAGAGAAATATTTGGTGCAGGGTGGATGAGAATTCTTGTGCTGGAAGAATATCATCCATTCAATGAATAAGATAAGCAGATGGATGATCTTGCTGGGCTGGGCATGTGACCGCAAATTCTGGACATAGGGCAGAACTTTTTGCCATTCCCTTGCAGCAGACATCACCATGTGAAGTAGTACATAGAGACCTGATAGTTAATGGAAGATAAACTACAGGAAAAATACTTTTTCCTTGAGAAAGTACAGGAATGTAAAAAAGAATCTTTGAAATCAATCACCATGAGGGAAAATTGTAAAGGGATAGCTATGGAACTAGATAAACTTGGTTGAAGTGCTTACATAGGTTCCATCATGCAATTATCAAACCAACATTTTTGTAATAATCTATGCCTTCTTGACCTTTTTTTTTTTTTTTTTTTATTACATCCTTGGAGTGTTCCGAAGGCTATCAAAATTCTAGGTGCTTTGCCATCATCTACTTTTTAAACATTGTATGAACTCATGTAAACTTCTTTTGAGTGAGCAGGCAATTATCAACTAAAACTGAGTCCCCAGACATTCAGCTTACCTTAGATGCCATTCATTGTGTTGGAGAAGACCCTTCCTGACAGTGTGAAAACAAGCAGCCTATGTTGAAATGATCCTTTTAGTGATATAATGGAAAGAGTTCTCTCCTTCTCTGATTAAATTTATCAAGCCTTTAATCAGGAAAAATCCTTGTCATAGCATCTAATGAGTCATGAAAGAGTTAGAAAATATAAAAAATGTCCCAATACCCTGCAATAGGTTGTGACTCCATAAATTAGTTGGTATATGGGGAAGGACGTAAGGTGATAAATGAACAAAATGACCTACATTCCTCCAGGTTAAAAATTTAGTGTGTCTGCTAGATCAAGAAATAGTACTTATTCTCTGTATATCTGTAGTTGATATATCTAGATGCTATGCAATCGACCAAAGGCCTTGGGCAATAATTGAAACACCTATTCCTGTGTCAAAAGCTCTTTAAAAGTTTTAAAATCAATAATCAATTCCATCTTGGAATGATCTTGTCTAATCTGTTGAATCCAATAAGTATCAGAGGACTCTCTTTTCTTATTTATAGATTTTTCAATTTTTGTCAGAGGAAGAACAACCACTTGAGTCATTCGACTGTCTTGGGTTACTTGAAGGATGTGTTGAATAGTTTGAGCCATAATTTTGATCTCCTGTATGCAGGTAATAATGACATCAGATAGAACCTGGAGAACGTATAAAGTCAGACTGGTGCAGCCTGGCAGGAGTCTCCCTCTTTGTTGAGACAAAGGTTTATATACTCCACTAGGACTAGCTTTGGTTCCTATTTTCAGAGTTAGCATAAATCTAGAGGGAGCACTGAGGTCCAAGTCTCTTCTCTCTTTTTGTCTTCCCTCAGATATTAGAAACATGTGTGAAAATAAAAGGTACAGCTGGGAGGGGTTATGAAAAGTGCCCTTACTGATGGCAGGGCCAGCACAGGGCCCTCTGGAAATTTTCCAGAATAGATCAGCCCTCCACATCAGTTTTGGATCTACGCTTGTTTGTTCAGTGATATCCTCATCTACACTTCGGACATTAGAAGGTTTTGTGGAAGGAGCAGATAATGGCTCTGCTGTCCTTATAGGTGCAGCAGAAAAAATTGGGGGAAAATATCTTCTACCTCTGCAGATGAAACAAGTTATTGACTCTTTCCTTTTCCTTTAGCCCTTGGGAGAATGGTCTGAGTGACAGATCCTGCCAAGTCATCCCCTGTACATATGAAAGGCTGATGTCTGTGCAAATTTGAATAATCTCAAGCTGTGTAGTGCAATTTGTGAGCTCATGAAACTTCTTTACACACATTTGAATTTTCAAAGGCCAATTATTGAACAATTAATTTATGAGCTTCTGTATTGTTGATCATCTTCCACTGGCCTGCAATAAGCATGAAACAAAGTCTTTAAAATGTCCATCGGCATACTTGTGAATGGAAGTCAGATCAAGGGGTGTCTCATCCTTTGAAGGAAATTCTCTCCAAGCCCCTATTGCAACTATTATAATTTGTTTATATACTTGCAATTCAAGAGTAATTTATTTTTTGGCAGTAAGTTCATCTTCTTCAGTTAAGATGTCTTTTGTATTGGCCTAATATATGCACAACTCAAAAAATTTTCCTCTCACAATCAATAGTCCCCAGATGAAAACATGCTTTAGCTATTCTTTTCTAATAATTTGGGACCAAAACCTTTTGTCCTGTGAACTATGTGAATTGAAAGGTAAAAGGGATTGTGCGGCTGTATGTAATGGTTGTTTGTTTTAGCTCTTTTAAGGTATTAATAGGTACAGCTTCATGAAGGTGGATTATTGTCATCTTGGAGTTCACTGAAATATAGACATATGGAAAACTTTGCAGGGATTTTCCCATTGTCTGGCTTCTTTTAGTGTCCGTTTCAAGGGCGAAAGGAAGGAACACTGTGTTACCTGAAGAGTGGAAGTCTCATCCTGTGGTGTGGCGTGGCAAAATTTCCTGAACTAAGAAATCAGAAATAGGTACTGGTGGCCAGTTAAGTTTAGTAGTTTTAATTTATGTGGCTGTAAAATGGAAGTTGCAGTGAAACACTCTTGTACAAGACTTTTTGCCTTGTACCACAATTACTTGCTTATCTGACTGAGCAAAGCTAGAAGGTTGAAGTTCTCTTGAGTACTGCTGTTCCATTATCTCCCCCCCCCCTTGGGACTTAGTTTTGAGTTAGTGCACTGAGCTAAATCCTCTGTAGTTATGTCAAAGGGCATATGATTGCTGAGACACTCCCTGATCGAGGTCAACAGCAAAAATGGTAGGTAAGAACATTGTTAGCACAACAAACATTTGTATATGTATCTATTCTTCAGCACCCGTTTGTCCCATGATTTATATCAGATAAAATCAATATTAATAGTATCAATATATCTCTCTACTGTATGTATCGTGTGAGTTTATTTTACTCTCATGAGCCTGCTTTTTTTCACATGCAGTCAGAGATATATGCTATATTATGACTTTTTACATCCTCAGGGTCTAAAATGCTGCATTTGGTGCAGCTCTACAATTTCCTTCGGGGAGGATGATGGAGGAGGAAGAAATGCAGGCAAGAGTCAGAATGCAGAAAGCTGAGGTCAAGGGGAGTCTTCTTCACTGTTGGGAGAAAAGAACCACCCAAAGACTGTAGTGAACTTCTTTATATACTCTTGAAATTGACGTCAGTTGAAAGCCCTTTGTCTAATAACTTGTTTGCCTGGATGGCCTTAGACTCCTTGAGTTCTTGGAGCTGAAACATCTTGTTCATGTGGTTCACCTTGAGAGCTTCATATTCTCAGGGTTGACCTTCCTTTAGCCCCACACGTATGATTAGCTTCCATCTTCAACCACTTCCCATGTAAGGGATCACAGCTCATGTGACCATACTGTTACAGAGTGAAGTGATGTTCCATTAAGTCATATTATATTGTCTCAGCTTCCCCTGATGAATCTGATATATGCTAAGAAAGTTAGAGCACATCATAAGAGAATAAGGGACAACAAAGGATACTGGATTAATTCCAGTAACATATCAATCTTAAAATGCTTACTAATGAAGAGAATATTAATGAATGGAATCAATGAATAAAGATTGATGGGAGTAACACAAAGATCTTAACTGAGCACTATTGGAAATTGGGTGACTGGTGGGAGCCTTTGGTATTTCCTGAACTGATGTATCATAAACAAACACATTCTGCTTACTATGAATTGGATAAATTTAGAAGGAGTAAGGAAACTAACAATGAGAAACTTGAACTTTAATTACCAGAGGCAATTGTGGATTAATTGTCAACTTGTAAGACCCAGATAAACTGAGCCAATGTGGTACTGGGTGTGGAAGGGCTACCTGAAGATGGTTGTCCATAGCATGACAAGAGAGCTGGAGAGGAAGATAGCCTACTATTGCTTCTGCTGGAGAAGCTTGTCATTCGGGCTTTCCTGATATGAACTCAGCTGTTATCATTGTGCTTGGAACCTTGCTGTGGCTGAGGACTTTCTCTTTGGGGAAGTTTTGGTCATTGCTTTGAGTGTTTCTTCCTGGCTTCAGTGTAGATCCATCTGCCTGCTGGCACAGATCTTTTATTACACTAGTGTTGACTTTATAGTTTCAATCACTGATCTTCGCACCTTTCCAGTGCAGATCCTTGACACACACTTGAGTGAAAGATTGTGCACTCTCGGCCTGCAGCTGAACTCATGCATGTTTGTGTCAGTTCTAGGTCTTTATCTTGACTTGTGCAGGACATTGCCATGGGATTCAGGCCTTCAGCTGGGTTATTTGAATCTCTAGGATGTAGGTGTTTGAATTTTCTGGCGAATATTGTTAAATAATCCTATGAATTATGTGTCCTATGATAAATTTATTCCACTTTAAGCCCTGGCTATAACAGCAATGATCCAACAAATTAATCAGGATGAGGACTGACGCTGAGACTACCATGTTTTGGCTTTTTTCTTCCTGGTGAGGGGCCCTCAAACATATGAAAATGTGGGAGCAGATTGGTCAGGGGTGGATTATAACCTTTCCTGGGTTCCTTGGTATGAATATAGTAGAAATACTTTTAGTTTAGTGATGTCCTAAAGATTCTCTCAATGAGACTGGGAGAATATAAAGACACAGTATGTGATGGGATCAAGGCAGAAAATTTAAAGGAAAATTGTAAGATATGAAGAGATTATATGTAAAGTGGTTGCATCTCCTTTACCCCATGATGAGATAAATATTATATCTGACTCTGGAATACCTCTCCTACGTAACATGGTAAAATTTAAGCTCATTCTTCAGCTGGTATTAAGTGGGATGACTAAGCGGGAATTTATAGAATTGGCTGAATCACACAGACTGTTAATTTTAAATGGAATGAGATACCTTGTAGATAACAAGATTAACATTTAATTAACCACATGTTGCAAGTTGGAATGCTAGTCCAAACAGTTTGTTAAATACTCCTGTATGGCCCATGAAAAGGTAGACTGGTTTGGAAGACTAATGATAGGTTAAGGAGGCCCCTGATAGAATTTAAACAGTGCCAAAATATACATGACAAAGAAGATAGATATTTAATGATTGAACTTGTAATTATTTTATTCTCAATACTAACTTTAAGGAGAAGCCACTTGAGATTTACCTCTACCTGGAAAAGATCTCAATTTACATTGACTGTATTTCCATAGGAATATTTGTATTTATCAACTCATTTTCACAATTTGATTATAAGGGATTCGAATTTCATAGTTTCTGAACATGATAATAAATATATAACATTGTTGAAATTGTGATGGCATCATACACTGAAAAATGAGTTGTGACACTTTTAGATGTAGTGTTGATGCATAAGGGCTGACCCTTTAATCTAGCAAAACTTCAAATGGCAATCTAAAGGTGAAATTCCTGGACATAAACTTGGCAAGAGCTACCTGTGACTTATTAGAAGCAACTAAGTTAAACTGCTGTGAGTCTTATTCCCCAAAATAAACAAGAAAACAGCACTTAGTCAGGTGTTTGATTTTCTGAAGGATACATATTCCACTTCAGGGAATACTATTAACTCCTATCCATAAAACTGTTGAAAGGAAAGCTCTATTTAGAAAGTAACTGAACCACATCAGGGTATGACTGAGTTGTCTAAAGCATAGTGGTTTCATTAGTGCCTGTGGATCCTTTTAGTCTACATTCACATGTGATTTTGAGGCTTCTGCACCTCCCACGTACTGGAGTCTAGGACAAAAGTGCATGAGTGTTTCCTATTGGAGATGATTAGAATTATGGATCAGAAAGTGTGCAGAAATTGTTGTTTGGTGTGTTGAATTTGAGAGACATTGACAGAAACTCCTCCAATGACTGAATGATATAGGATAGTCCTGGAATTTGAAACACCCATAATATCTGAGTAATGCCAGAGAAATTATATAATAAGATAGTCAAAATCCAGGGAAGTCCCATAATAAAATGGAAATTATTTTTATAAGAATATGCCACTAGTGGGGCTGGGGAGATAGCTCTGTGGTACAAGTGCCTGCTTGGCAAGTGCAAGGTCATGAGTTTGAACCCCAGTCCTGCCAAAAATAAATAAATAAATAAAGAATATGCCACTAGAAGAGTGGAAGTAGTAATTCACCTAATTTTTATTTACCAGCAGATAGTTAGTTTTCTCTTCTTTGTCACTTCAAAACATTCTAGGAGATGTTGCACTCTATAGCCATGTAGATAGTATTTTATCCATGTATTCGAACAAATCAACAAGTCAGCTGCTTTATTTATGATGGTCAAAGATATATGACCAACCTCCTATTTGGAAATACAACACTCTATGAATGATGGACAAATTTTGGATGATAAAGGGAAGAGTGAAACAGATCAGGCCATTAAATTGTTTGCTGTTTCCTTTGCAGTGATGAAAGAATTGGAAAATAAGTAGGCCCTGAGTATTAGAGTGTCTGATGACTTATGGGTGTTGGCCAGTGGTCAACCAGATTAGCTGTAGAAATCTGGAGAACTGAACAGTTGCAATATGGTGCACCATGTTATGGAAACCACCATGGGAATGGAAGAGGTGTCTCACAGCAGAATACAGTAATGCTCATCAAAACTGCCTACTGGGATGAGAAGGTGATTAATAGCCAAAAGTAGTCTTTCTAGTGCATTGTTTTGAGGTGGCTACCTGGATACATGAAGTGAGTGGACATGTGGGAGTTATAGAAGTGCAGAGATGGACACATCATTTACCTATGTTGTTTTACTGCCTGAAATACGATTGCAGTCAATATGAACTGTCTTATTTTCCAAGAAAAGAGACAGAGATTATAAAGGAGTGTGCAACAGGTATTTTAGTAGGAAGTCCCTGAACACAACCAGAAATTGGACTACAGTCAAGCACTACTGGTATACTCAGGAGGATATTTGTAGGTCTTGAAAAGAATGGATACTTACTTTTAACTGTAAGGTAGCTGGATTCAAACACTCAATAAATGTAAGGGAACTGGAAGAGTTTCTCTGGAGCACTAAGGTATATTTCATCAAACCAAGCAACAAATATCTAGCCTATAATGTACATTATGGGAAAAAATTATTGTGTTTGATGGATATAACATATTGTGTGTCATTCACAGAGTAGTAACCCATGTAGAACTTGAAAATTAAAACCTTTCCATCTAGAATGAGAGTATATAAAACCATGAAAGTCTGGCTTATAAAATTTAAGCATGAGTTCTTATTCCACATTAAGGGGGTCAAGGAAAGGTACATTGCTCCACTTTTGTAGAGTTTGAAAAACAGTGAGAAGCAGGGAGGAAGCTTGTGTGGCTACATGAGTCCTTTTTAAATCTTCTCAACTATCCTTTTTCCCTTCCTATCAGGATCAGGACTGTAATTGTGAATTCCAGAAGCAGGGATAATCTCTAAGAAAAAAATGTAACTTCATATTTAAATATTTTTGCCTGAATTCCTAAGAATCCCATGTGCTTTCATCCTGTGTGGCAAAATTGGGGTTGAAAGTGAATACAGTTGTACTCTTCAGTATACATTGTTTTTCAGTTCTCTTCCCATGTAACTGTATTCCAGCTACACAGAGGAGACATTTGCTACACTAATGTATCAGTGCCCCTTATTTATGGCTTAACTTTCTGTAGTTTCATTGTTTAAGGATATTAAATAGAAAATTCTTGAACCTTCATTCAACCTCTCTATGTTTCACTGGGGACATGAATTATCCATTAGTCCAGTGTATCCATGATGCATATGTTGCTCTCCCCTTACTTACTTCTAAACCATTTTAGTTATCAGGTTGGACGCATCAGTACTGATTTTATCATGGTTGTGCTCAAATAACTTTTATTTTACTCAGAGCCTTAACATGCAAGTGTAGTGATTGGCAGCAAATTAAATATGCCAAAAACATGCCATAAGCTGGTTTAAGTGAAAATGGGAGAGCTTTTGACTTAATAAGAAAGGAAAAATTATTATGTGCTGCGGGGGATAATTTCTTCAGAACAATGAATCTTCTATCCATGAAATTGTGAAGAAGCAATAATGTAGTTTTGCATTGCATCTCACTCTGCAGGAGTTATGATCACAAGGCACAATAAAGACTTAGTTAACTTGGGCTGGGGAGATAGCTCTATGGCACAAGTGCCTGCCTGGCAAGTGCAAGGTCATGAGTTCAAACCCCAACCCTGAAAAAAAAAGACTTAGTTAACTTGAAAAAAGCATCACATTTGAGGGTAGAAGACGTGAATAGAAAATGTGTTTCTATTGATGGCAAAGTGTGAGAGAGCACAGAGCCACAGTTCCTCTCATCAGTAGGCATTGCTTCATCTTGTATGTTTTCAGCAAGAAGTGTAGACGTGGAACAGCAGAGGACAGTGAGAAGGATGCTTCAAAGAAAGGGAGAAGAGAGACAAGCAAGAGAACGCTCACACAACTGTTGTCACAGCATGTTGTTATAACATTCTGTGTTATTGTTCTTAATATCTTACTGTGTGCAGTTTGTAAATTAAATTTTATCACAGATAAGAATGTGTAGATAAAGCAGTGTACTTAGGTTTCATTAAACCCATAGTTATAGTCATTTTCTGGGGGTCTTGAAATTTATCCTTTGCAGGTCAAAGGACCTATTGTATTGCTTTCAGCAATTTGAGCCACAACAATGTGTAATGTCCGTTCCAATTGTAGACACATTTGGTTTAAAATCAATACCAAGCTGAAGGAAAGAGAAGTAGTAGCAATGGCAGAGGACTGAATAAATGGATTATGTCTGAAGGAAATCCAATATTACACTGGTACCTCTAGAGAGATTCAGGGCATGAGAATGTCCCTTGGCACGATTATATCAGACAAGCAAAATACTTGTAGAGTTGCCAAGACCACCCCAGCTTTGTGAATTTGATAAGAGGAAAGCCTACAATTTTGAGTAGTATTATTTATGGAGATTTTTTAAATCTTATTTTTATTGTGCCTATCAACACAGCAATTGTTTCTATCAATGGGCTTCATGGTCACGTTTCAACATGTGTATATACCTCTTGATGTTATGCTAAAAGTGTACAATTATTGATGACGAGGTGGAATTCTAGTTTTGCCAGTATCATTTTTCTCTCATTTTTCCAATTATAAAGGGTATTATTTAAGAAATAAATTTCAAAGATTATCAAACTATGTGATGTAAACTTGCATCAGGCTAATACTATGTAACAATATAACTGGGTGGCCAAATGCTTAGAGGGGTCCATGATAATAGGGGAAAATGTAGCAGCTGGATGACCAACATTCTATAATGTTCTGTGTGCAGCTATATATCACTGTTCTTTTCACGGGTGGGAAGCTGCCTAATAGAATAAAATGAAATGACATATTGATTATGAGCATAAAATCACAGCTTTACATTTTGGGGTCCTCACACTCCTGAGGAAGAATGCTACATTGAGAAAAAGACATTATGGGGTACTGTGGGTTGTACTGGTCAGAGTGAATTACATCTAGCTGTGACTGCCTCTCAGTTCACTACAGTATGAAGAACCAGTTGAAGAAGTACATATATATGGCAATCCTAGTTTCTGTCAAGCCAACCCATGAAGGTGGATTAGAAATTGGCTCATAAGACAGACACAGATTTTTAAGGTTACAGGTGGCAATGTAGGCAGTATGAGATAGGTTGAATTCACTCATGATAATGAGCACTCTTTTAGAATAAAAGGATTTTTAAACCCAAAGAAGCAGATTACAGGAAATTTTCTCAAAAGTGAAGCAAATGGGTGGTGTCAGCTTGGGTAAAGGATGAGGTGTTAGTGAAATGGGTAGGCAGTGAACAAGCAGTGGAGGACAATGTCAGTTAAGACACTACAATCAGAAAGGGCTGTGTCCTAACAACCAGGGATTCTTTGTCTATTATACTAGACATGAAAGCTAAGTATCACATATCAACAACCCTCCACCAAATCTCTGGGAGTAAAGGTAGCACTGATAGAGAGTTTATGGAAATCTAAATTTCTAAGAGTTCCTTAGGGGCATGAGTAATTTACATTGATGCCCTATGATCACGCCACTCCAAAAATTAAGACACCTTCTATAATATAGTTAATAGGAACAGATATTCTGACTATGTTACACAGAACAGGTGACCTTGCTCCATCACAGCGCATCATGAAAGACAATCTCATTGCAAGCCTTTGCTTCAAGATAGAACAAATAGCTTTGGCTCCAACTGAGTTGGAAGACTGAAATTATTGAACCATGGTCAACTGTAATGGAACCTGTTCTTAATAATATATTTTATATGAGCAAAGGCCAATTCTATTGGAAAGGCATGAAAACCTTTTCAAGTTCTCACTGCCTTGTTCTGTGTGTATGTGGAAGGGTGGAATTATTTTATGAGAATAATGCAGTGTGGTGAGACTGGCATTGCTAAAACTTGAATAGCTATTATCAACAAGCAATGAGAAAACTGGCCGAAGCTCAAAGGCATAGCAAAATCAAATTACATCTCTTTAGAATGGTACAATAAGGGAAAATGATGTGGCTGTACTGGTCAGCTCATTTCTAGGCTAAAGACTTTTTTCTGTATAACTTTTTCACCCTCACAAAATATACATAACCATAAATTAAGGAAAGTTAACAACACAAAACAAGAAAATATTTGAAGTGGTCTTATAAGAATGGATTAGTTGTTTATTGATATCTATTTCTTCCATTAACTGGTTCATTTAATGAGAGGCATATTCATGTTAATACAGTTATTATATTTGTTATATTAATGATTAGGAAAATTAGATTATTTTACTATGAGGTAGTTGAGACCAAAGGGCCAGGAGGTATGTGAGAGAAAAGCTTAATTCAAGGAGGCTGACTTTTTCAAACTGGGTAAAAAAGATCCATTTTCAGGCTGCATCATGAGAGATGAACTCTCAGCCCTTGAAATGGGCCCGATGTGAGTGTTCTGTGCCATGCCACTGACCTCTACAAGTTCAGGTATTTTAGTAAAATCTAGCTTACTTTTGCTTCCTACACATAAGAGACCACCTTGGTGTTTCTGGGATATGATTTATATTTTATCTTTGTTCAATTACCCATTCATTTAGCTGCTCTTGCCATTTCTATCTTAAAATTGTACCTGTTTCAGAAGCACAGGAAATGGCTGCCAACTTCGTTATGCCTTGCATAACTGTGTTAGCTGCAACAGATTAACTTTCTGTGTTTATTTTGTGTCACTTCTGTCATGTAAGTGACGTGTCCTCCAGTACGACTGTTCCTTGTGTACGTAATTTGACTTCTCAATTAGCTTTAAGTTTCTTGCGAAGATGATTTTTTAAAAACATACATTTTATTTTATTTTACTCGTATTTATCCAAGGATCTTCCCACAATGGATGCTGAACAATATCTTTTAAGTAAATTGATAACAAAATAAAATAATCTTTTACTTGTGTGGTAAAATTCAGCCAGACCTTCATTACTACCTTGATCTTCCCTTAATTTTCACTCAAGTGGTCCAGGAAAAACACTGGCCCTGTGACTGGAGGTGGCTCTGGCTGAGGTCCAGATGCACCTAAGAGATGCTTTCCTCAGCGTTCAGGCCTTGGACTGTGTCTCTGACAATGGGCTAAGCTATCTTCTCGCTCTGCGGATACTGGAAGAAATTAAAGTACTGCACTTTGACTTGGCTAGATTTTGTTATCACTAAAATTTTATTTCACAAATTCCTGTCTTATCTTTTGCTGAAGATTTGGTGAAGGAAGATTATGAAATATGTCTGAATATAGACTCAGAATTCCTATATTTTCCTTCTACCCTTAATATTTACTGGCTAAGAAATACTAGGCAAAGCCAGCATTCTGCAATTAGCCAGTATTCTTAAGCCTGGGCACCATGGATAAATAAAATACCTCCTGAACTGCAGTTCTCTTGCATTTGTTCAGTGATAGAATTGTTTGCATTCACTCCTTCTTTAGTAAGCACACGTGAGGTGACATGCTTCCTAAACCAGAGAAAGGACTAAACTGCAAATCACAGAGTAAAAACTATAACTTACAGTAAGTAAAAGTGAAAAAAGAAAAAGGTACTCCAGTTACTATTGTAATACACCATTGTTTTCCAACTGACTAAGCAAGACTTTTTTGAGTTTATAATTCTCTGCCTTGCAGTCATTATCTTCCTTGACTGGCTTGAGATCAATTTATTTTTAAACCGTGTATTCTTCTCTATGCACTTATAAAGTTGCCTGAAGATGGAAAAGGTCTGGAGCCTTAGTTTTCCACTCTAGAACATATTTAGTGAACAAAAACAATACATTCTCCACACAATATGTTACTCATGCATTTGAGGGGTATTAGGTTGTCATTACATGTTCTTGAATTTTGAAAAATCATTATTTTTAGTGAGAAATAGATACTTAGGCAAATGCATAATTACAAACTGCCAAGAAGATTAATTTCCTTTTATGTTATACCTGAAGGCCATTAAAACATTTGTCTTTCCGATATTGTGTTCTCTATATTCCTACCTCTTGAATATTGGTCACTATCTTAGTTACTCTTCTCTCATTGCTGGGACAAACACCTGACACTCAAAATGAAGGAAGAAAAGGTTTATTTAGCTCACAGTTACTGGAGGTTTCAGTCCATACTCAGCTGATTCCAAGGCAGAGTGGCACGTGACAGAGGGCAACCTTTCATGATGGTGAGCAAAGAGCAAGAGTGAGGGGGAGGTAGCAGCAGCTCCAGCAGCTGACTTCTCTTCTTTCCTTACATTGAAATGCAAATCACCTGCTCCAGAGGAGGTGCAGCACCCATCCCCACAATAATCAATCACAAATTCCAAAAGCTGCCCCATGACTGTGTGAGGCTTTAGGGGGGACACCTACACACAGACCATAATAATCACAATTCCACCCACTTATAAACTGTTGTACTTTCCTCATGCTGTTCCCTAAGCTCAAAATAGTCCCTTTTCCACATACAAATCCATTTTCAATATGCCAGGCTCAACCCAACTGGAATGTCTACAGGGAATTCCTGTTTCACTTAGTGGCAAAGAAGATGGGCTCCGGAAGCAGGTCTTTTGGGTTCAAATTCTAACCTTACGGTTTATGGAGTCTGTGACTCGGGGAAAGTTACCCTGTCTGGTTTGAGTGTCTTTGTTTGTGAAATGAAGATATTAATGGAATCTATGGCAAACAGTACACTTGGGAATTAAGTGTGAAATCGTATGAGGAAGTACAATTATGAAATCACAGAAAACATGCAGTAAGTGTTAGTTATTATCCCTCCAAGTCAATGTAATCATTCTTTTCTGAACATGCGCATTACAATTTCCATCTATTTCTATCCTAGGACTCACTTTTTTCTGCTGTATATTAGAGTGACATTGTACTCTAGGTTGCTTATGGGTGAGATGATGCTTACATTATTTTCTGTGCTCTCCCAGTAGTTACTACATTGTTTAGCACAGAGGCAATACTTACTTTTTTTTTTTTTAAAGGAATTAGTAAATAAAATTAGATTAGACCCTTGGCCAGATAACATGCTCAGTTTTGGCTGAAATGTACAACTCATAATTTAATTTGGCCTCCTCATTTTAGCAAAAGGAAGAAAAGAGCAATAAGAGGAAAGTGGATCTCTCTTTCTTTCAGTCACTTAGCCAACTTTGACCTGAGATTTGTCAATTCTGTGTGTTTGTAGCAAGGTATACACACGATCTTAGAAACTAGAAGTTAAGTCATGATCTTCTATTAAATATAGCTGGGTGCAGATGTAGTTTTATGATTAGCTATGGTTAGTAGCTGCTGTTAAAATACTTCTTCAATTAAAAGCAGACACACTGACACTTTTCTCTCTGGTGAAAGAGACAGAGAGGCTGTTTTTACTGTTCCAAATCAAACAACTAGAAAATAGACAAATACATGAAACAAAATCTTTCATATTTTGGAATAAAAGCAGCACATGTTAGTGATATTGCCAAGTAATAAAACAAATGGGGTAGGCCTTGGATTGTTGAACTTAACTGCCTGAAGAAAGATTTCAGACCACAATCTTTGAAAGCTTAACAGAGCGCAGCAGTTTTCTGAATGGAGAAGTTAAGAGTCCAGAGTTTTCAGAGGACAATTTGTCTTGAATCTAGGGGCTAAAAGAGAGATATGTATGAAAGAATCCTGCTCTAGGTTTCCCTGAGACTTTGGCTAAGTATAGGCTACAGAAAGTTGCTAATGTAGGGAAAAAGAAATCTAGAAAGTAGTAGAATAAGGCTATAGGTGACATGGGGATAATAATAGGTATTGATTTTGTTTTAAGAATAGAAAAAGCTTTGTATTATAGAATTCAACAATACAGTTCTCAGAAGAGCATTTGCTCAATAGTGGGGTTAAAGTAGCCTAGATTTAAAGCTTGTATGTATTCACATTAAAGTTTAAAAGTTTAAAAACAATTGATTTTAAATAATTCAGCTGAATTCTAGAACAAAGATCAGTGAGTTTAAGTGAACATAACTATATGTAGTACCAATTAAGATAAAAATCACATTATTAACCATTTAATATAAATATTCCAGACACTCAAAGAAGAAAATACTATGTATACTGACACAAATGATAAAATTAGTTGATAAGAATGGTAAAAATAGGGCCAGCCAAATAGTTCAGCAGAATAAAACACCTGAAGGCAAGTGTCAGGTCTAGGGGTTCAATTTTAGGGGCTGCCATGCCAGCCTCGACTCCAGGGCATGCTGAGATGGATGGAAATTGAGACTGGATATGGGGGTGTGCACCTGTAATCCCAGCTCTTGGGAGGCTGTAAACAGGTGAATCACAATGATCTGATTTAGTCATGAGACCCTGAACACCCTGTAGACCCTTCTCTGAAATAGATAGATAGACAGATAGATAGATAAATAGATAAATGAAAAAAATAATGACAAAAAATCTACACATAGTCCAATAGCCCATAATAGTAGTGGGTTATCAGCAGAATTGGCAATGTCAGAAGCTGTTGACTTGAGTCTTTTACAGCCCAGCATACTAATCTGGCTTTACTTTGTATGCCTTATGGTTAAACTTTTCTGCTGTACGGTTAAGACCAAGTTAAAGCAAGACTTATATAACCATGTAACTTTTGTATCTGACAAGGTCAGTCCAATTCCCTCAAATTTACCTTGAAATTAGGTCAACGTGAATCAACATTACTACCAATAGTGTTTAGAAAAGTTATCATGTCTGCATCTTATACTCTGACCAACTACTATGAAGACAACAATATACATTGTATTGATTAATGTGGCTAACTTACCAATGTGTTTTGAAACTGTCTCATTGTTATTTCTTATTAAAAGTAATCAAAGTATAAAAAAACTATAAAAGTATGCTCTAAGTTTGAATCACGTATGAAACACAATGATGAATAATGAAATGGAAGATATATAAATGATCCAATCAAAAATTCTTAGAGATAAAAATGTAAAACCTTAAACAACAAAAAACTGTGCTGAATGGAATTAACAAATTACATATAAAAATGGATATAAAAATGGATATAAATTTCTAAGCAGCAAATGAAATATCAAAAGTAAAACTGAGACTGAAAAGATTGTAAAAGAAAAGAATTAAAAGCATTAAAAAACTGAAATGTGATATAAACAGTCCTCAAATGTGTTTATTGTGATTACCAGTAAGTAAAGAGAGGATAACGAGGAGAAAAAATACTTGAAAAAAATAATGGGCCAGATTTTTATCAAAGTTGTTCACACTTGCTAAATAAACATCAAATTTACTCAAACTTCTGTAAGCTAATAATATGGGGGAATATCTTTCAAATGTCCATAGAAAAAGAATGCTATACATAGGTGCTTTTTTTTGATAGCAGTGACAAAAGATTTCCTTTGAGTAACTATGTGAGCCAAAAGACAGTAGAACAGCACTGAAAGGAAAGAAATGTGCAACCAGCATTCCATATCCAGAATCGTAGTTTTAAAAGATGAAATAAGTATTTTTCCAGCTTTTCCATAGCTGAGAGCATCTATCATAACAGATAGACACAGAAAACAACCATAACAAAGACAGTTTTTTTTCAGTCAGAAGGAAAATTATACTGTATTGGAGCTGTATGAAAGAATGAACCATTCTTAAATTGACAGAGATGAGGATAAATATAAACATTATTTAATTTGAAGTGTATTAAAATTTAACTCACTGAAAGAAAACATAATAATACATGGGACACACAGTGACAGGGTTAGATCCCCAGTGTGGCATCCTCATCCCCTTCCTGCCCCCTGGAACATGCTGAGATGGTAACTGGACTGGGAATAGTGCTGTGTGCCTGAAATCTCAGCCATTAGGAGGCTGAAAAGCAGGAGGATCACTACGAGTCCAATCTGTATAGTGAGACCTTGTAGATCCTGTGCTAAATACATTTAAAATATTTAAAAGAATAATATATGGGAGCTTATACATAAAATCATTGATCATACCACAAAGACGAAGGTCAGGTAATATTACTATGTGATCATAAAATTCTGTGATATAACATTTGAAGACAGATATTTTGTAAATTCTAGAGAACAGTTTAAAAAATACACAATACCAAAACATATCGAAAAGAAAATGATAGAGGTGAGATATAAAAATGAAATCTACACAGCTGATTTCAAAGAAGATAGAAAAAATTATGTCAAAGAGAAACAAAAGCCATTTGGGACAATAACAACAACAACAAAAAACAAATAAGGGCAAAATTGTAGGCCAAAGCTCAGTTCTATTAATATTTAAACTGCATTTAAATGGTGTATACATATCAAATAACAGACAAGGATCATCATTTAGATGTAGGATTCTTATATATGTTGTCAAAAGGAACCTCATTTTCAATATAGAAATAAATAAAAGATATACTAAATAAACACTAACCATGTGAAAGTTAATCTACTTATACCAGTATCATATTTTAGAGAAAAGAGTGTAACTACAGATAAAGAGAGACATCATCTATTGTGCCAAATAACAATTTCAAAATACATGGAACAAGATCTGAGAGAATTGAAAAGAAAAACCGGAAATGTGCACAATTACTTTTGAAGATTTCAATTTTTCTCTTTTAGTAATTAGATTAACAAGTACATAGAAAATCTATCAAGATGTATAAAGCTGAGTTACACAATCTGTAAACTTCTAATTTGTCATTTAATGACAGTGATCAAAAACAGTAGCACCAAACTCTCCTTCAAGAGGAACATTTATCATAATGCAAAATAAGCTATTAAATAAGTTGCAATAAAGAAAGGTTTTTAAGCCTCACAGAAGTAAAACAGAAATTTGTTATGAATAAATTATAAAAACCTGGAAAATTTTAAATTCTTGGAAATTAAATCATTGAATTCAAAAGAAATATTCAAAAATTATCAGAGAAGTGAAAATGCATTTGAAATTATTAAAAATGGAAACAAAATGTTGAAATCTGTGGGATGTCACAAAAACAGTGATGAAAAGAAAATTTATAATTGATTTTTTATTTGAACAAAAAATTACCAAGCACATTAGATATACACCTTTTTTCCCAAATAGACTTTTTCTTTCTTTCTTTCTTTCTTTCTTTCTTTCTTTCTTTCTTTCTTTCTTTCTTTCTTTCTTTCTTTCTTTCTTTCTTTCTTTCTTTAAATTGTGAATGGATCAACCTACCCCTGGGGCAGGGCTGGCTCAGTATATGGTTCTGGGGATAAGCCTCGGTCCCTGTGATTGCCTAAGCTTGCCTAAGCAGGTACTTTAGAGCACTGAGCTATCTCATTAACCTCTGCATATACCCTTAAAGATACCAAGTATGAATAGAAAACCAAACCAAAGTAACCAGAACAAGAAACAAAAATAACAGCAGTCCTTACTTAAATTCAAAAAAGGAAAAAAGTAATGTTAATTAATAAAATTAATAGTTAATTTTTTCAAAATAATAATAATTAGCCTTTAATTACGTTGATCAGGAATGAAGGAAAGAAGTTACCAGTACTGTGAACAGAAAGGGATCAAGTAGAGATGGAAAATGATAGTAAAATTATATTGTGAATATCTATTAATAAATATGACAACTTTAATGAGAGCAACAAACCCCGTTTAAAACACAAATTGCCTGTGTTCACTTGAAAAATAAGTTGTTCTGTTTCTATTTTAAAAATTTAAATCTATAGTCAAACACTTTACAAGAAAATACTTCACCCAGATAGACGACTTCCATGACATGATTTCTACCAGCAACTTATGAATGAAGCAATATCAGAGAATAAAGTAAGAAACTTCAAGCTGATTCATGAAACTATGAATATGCTTGTGTGAAAACCAGAAAGGATATGATAAATAAAAGCAATAGTACAAAACCACTTATGAATATAGCTACAAAAATATTTAGCAAAAAGTAACAATTGAAATCCAAAATTTTCAAGTGGAGCATGTGCTGGAATTACAAAGTTACTTTATCATTAAAAAGAAGCAGCTAATGTAACTCACCATTTTAACTGACTAAAAAATTGTATATATGAGTGCAAAACATCTATCAAGATTCAATACCAGTTTATCATTATAATTTATCAAAGTAGGAATAGGAGAGGAGCTTTAACCATTTGGCAGAGCGACTGTAAAATTAATATGTAGCTATTAATGTCTAACTTAATGGGGGAAAGATAGAACCCTTTGTCTTAAGTTGGGAGCAACGCCTGAATCTATATTTTCACTTCTATCCTGTACTATACTTGAGATCTTTTATGATACAATAACACAGAAATTGAAAAAGAATACAAATTTACACGTAAAAAGAGAGATGAATCTCTCGTTTAAAAGCATGATATGCAGAATATCTTAAAGGTTCTAATAAAAAAAGCAAAAAAAAAAAAAAAAACCCACTACAAGAAATGAGCTCAGCAATGTACAAAACATGATGTCAATATAGGTCAAAAGATCAAAAGATTAAAAATTGAAGAAGTGAAACCATGCTATTTAGAATTAAAAACTATATTATTTTAAATGAAGAAGATGCATTTCTTAAGAAATAAAATTTGTAAAATATGTGCAAGAACTGTGAAGTAGAAGCATTGAAACCTTAATAGTTAGGGAAGATTTTAACAATGCAAAAACATTGCACCTTTATGTATGAGAAGACTCATTACTGAGAGGTAAATTCTCTCAGAATTGATCTATGAGCCAAATGTAATACTAGTCAAAACTTACAGTGATCATTTTGTTAGAATTTACAGCATGTGAATTCTAAAGTTTATGTATGAAAAGGTATTATATCTGCCAAAATAATTCTTGAAAAAAAGAATATCAAAAATTGAAGACTTGCACTACCTGGTTTCAAGGCTTCCTGTAAGGCTACAATAAGGTAGAAAACATGCTGTTTGTCTAACTCTAAATCATAGGCCTACTGATCAATGGATCAGGATGGAGAGTGCAGAGAAAGACCTGTTTCCAGAAGAAGAAAATTTTTTAAGGCACAAAAGCAATTCAGTGGAAAATGAAAACACCTTTTAGCATATAATGCTCAAATAATTGGATATTAAAGTGCAAAGGGGGAATATGGACTATAATTCATCTTGGATGGTCCCAGACTTTTCAGGATTTGATTTACATATATTTTTCAACATCACTGTGGTGGGGGACTATTAAATATTTAAGAGAAACTGTTACTTTAAATTTTCTCCTGGCTAGCTCTGTGTAGTAAGATAGTCTCTTATGATGTATTGAACAACTGACACTGCAGTGTCCTGTGCTGCTAGGCTGTAATGCCCCTGGGTGAGGGATCCCACATGGCTGATTACTTGTGATATTTCCAATTTCCAATTGGATTGTTGGGATGTAATATCATTGAAAGTCAAAGGACACCTGTCCAGAGGACCCACAAATCCATGGCAATTATATTCCTAGAGTGTCCATGAGTTGTGAAAAACTGCAAATTTTAGATATTGTCAGAAAAATAACAAGAGCTCTTTTTATAGTTTAAACACTAAATATGGTATATCTCCCACAGTAGCATAATTTAATTTAATTTAATAAAATACTCTATTAATGAAGTTTTAGTAGGTATAGGGCATGCGAGCAGAATCTTAGGGATCTTATGACTTTTAAGAACAAAACCTAGAACACTGCAGACAACTACAGGCCTTGTTTCAAGCTGTTATCATGCCAAATCCTGGTGCACCTGCTAGAGATGGGTAGTAGGCAGCAGCCAATCAGCAGCAAGGAGGATGGAGCAACACTTTCAGATTGGCTACCTGCAAATCTCCTGATAAAAACAATAACAACAAACAACAAAACAATTTCAGCATCTATTTGTGTTTCCATAAAATTGTAATTTTCCCTACACAATTATTATTTAAATCAAAGAAAAAAATCCATGAGCAGCTGAGGTTGCAATTAAGAGGTCATCAACCCTGAGTTGCAACTTCATGGGTGTATACTATAGATAATTTTGAATGTAGAAATTCACTCATTAACATTGATCAGAGCCCAAATGAAACACCTGGAAGTATAAAAGGTATATAAAGAAAATAGGAAAAAAAATTCAGACCTGGAATTAGGCAAAGATTTCCTAAATTGAGCACAAAAATCATGAACTGATATAAAAATAAATAACTTACACTTCATTAAAGTGATAATCTTAACACATTCAGCTGTGTTATGCCCTTAAGTTCTTGTTTTCTTCTTTAAAGTTCTTATATTAGGGAGACTATATGATATTTACACATATAGGTCTGGTTTATTTTACTAATGAGTATATGTTCAACATACATCCATTTATATATGAAGTCTTCAAACTTATTATTCTTTATGGATGAGTAGTATTCCACTGTATAAAAATACCACGTTTTTAATGTGTTATGGACTAAACAATGAAGCAACTGGAAGCAGATAAAGCAGAAAACATATCAATAGCAAAACCATACATTGATGTACACAGGATGAATCAGATATTGGTCTTAAGAACCTTCAAGGGGTTGAGCATATTGATTATAGCACAATGTAACGCTAAAATTATGTTTGGAATACATGTCACTCTTGTTTTTTTGATATGTACTGTTCCTTGTGTAAACTCAGTTACTGTCATTTTATCAAGAGTAGTGCTTGAAAATAAGAGACTGAGCCAAATACCATATTCTTGAAAGGGTACAATTTTGTATTTCCTTGAATTTCCAAATATCTGTGTCAAAATTGTGTAACTGCTTATATCACATTGTATGGAAAGTTATTAGAATATCAATGATGGCCAGAAAATATCATTTCCAAGCTAAGTCAAAGATATTTGATACTCAGAAAGCCAGTGATGATAAGCTTAAGTACCTATGTTACAGAGTAATAGTATCACAAAGCTTTTCTGCTGGAGG